>JAODAL010030255.1:0-50244 GCA_025379985.1 Phyllomedusa bahiana | reverse complement strand
CCCCCAACCGAAAGTGCAGGATCTACACCCACCACCCCACACACACACACCCCACCGCCTACAAGTGCGGTTAACTACAACCACCCCCAACCACACCACGACCACCACCGCCTACAGTGCAGTTATAAAACCCCCACCTCCCCCAAACACCCACGCCCACCACCCCCTACAGTCGGGTACAAAACACCACCCCCACACACACCACGACCAACCACCCGCCCAACATAGGTCACTACAACCCCTCCCAACACCACGACCACCACCGCCTAAGGCATACTACAACAACCACCACCCCCCACCAAACGCCAAAAGACAGGAGAAATACTCCCCAAACCCCACCACACCACAAAAACCAAAACCAACCCCCCGCCACGTGAGGACCTACACCCCCACCCACACACACCACCACCACCAGCCCCTACGGGGCAGGTACACAAAACCCCCACCCCCCAAAACACCCACGACCCCAGCCGCCACAGTGCAGGTAAAACTAACCCCCCCCACCACAACACACCCACCACCCCTACGTGCAGTACTACTACACCACCCCCCACAAAAACACCACACCCCCAAACCGCCTACATCGGGTAACTAACCCCCAAAAAATCCCACACACCCACACCCCCAAAAGCCTACGTGCATTTACCCTAAACCCCCCACCGCGCCAAACCCACGACCCCCACCCCTACAGGCGGGAAAACTACCCCACCCCTCCCCCACACACCACGACCCCCAGCCCCTACAGTGAAAGGTACTACTACACCCCCACCTCCACACACACCACGACCACCGCCGCCTACATGCGGACAAACAACACCACCCCCTCCCAAAACCACACCACCCCCCCTACAGGGCAGGTACAACTACACCACCACAGCCACACACCCCACGACCCCCCACCCCTACAGTGAGGTACTACACAACCACCACAGCACACACACCACGCCCAAACCAGCCCCTACAGTGCGGTACACTACACCACCACCTCCACACAAACCACGACCACACCCCCTACAGTCGGTACTACTACACCACCACCCCAACCACACACGACCCCCAGCCCCCACAGTGCGGGAAATAAAAACCCCCAACACACACACGACCACCAGCCCCTACAATGCAGTACTACTAAAACCACCCCCCACAACAAACCACGACCCCACCCGCCTACATGCGGTATACTACCCACCAAAACCCCAACACACACACGACCACCAGCCGCCTACAGTGCAGGTACTACTACACCACCACCTCCACACACACACCACGACCACCAGCCGCCTACAGGGCAGGAACTCCAACACCACCACCACCCCCCACACACCCCGACCGCACCCAGCCCCACAGTGCAGGTACTACTAACACCCACCTCCACACAAACCACGACCACCAGCCGCCTACAGTGCAGGTACTACTACACCACCACAGCCACACACAACACCACGACCACCAGCCGCCTACAGTGCAGGTACTACTACACCCAACACACACACACGACCACCACCCCTACAGTGCAGGTACACTACACCACCACCCCACACACACCACGACCACCAGCCGCCTACAGTGCAGGTAACTCTACACCACCACCCCAAAACCTCCACACCACACCACCCACCGCCTACAGTGCAGGTACTACTACACCACCACCACCACACACAACACCACGACCACCAGCCGCCTACAGTGCAGGTTACTACTACCCCCACCACAGCCCACAACACACCACGAACCCCAGCCGCCTACAGTGCGGGATACTACTACACCACCACCACATACCCACCCCCCACGACCACCAGCCGCCTACAGTGCAGGTACTACTACACCACCACCTCCACACACACCACGACCACCAGCCGCCTACAGTGCAGGTACTACTACACCACCACCTCCACACACACCACGACCACCAGCCGCCTACAGTGCAGGTACTACTACACCACCACCACCACACACCACAACACGCCCACCCGCCGCCTACAGAGCATGAACTACAAAACCACCACCTCCACACACACACCACGACCACCAGCCGCCTACAGTGCAGGTACTACTACACCACCACCTCCACACACACCACGACCACCAGCCGCCTACAGTGCAGGTACTACTACACCACCACAGCCACACACACCACGACCACCAGCCGCCTACAGTGCAGGTACTACTACACCACCACAGCCACACACACACGACCACCAGCCGCCTACAGTGCAGGTACTACTACACCACCACAGCCACACACACCACGACCACCAGCCGCCTACAGTGCAGGTACTACTACGCCACACACCACGACCACCAGCCGCCTACAGTGCAGGTACTACTACACCACCTCCACACACACCACGACCACCAGCCGCCTACAGTGCAGGTACTACTACACCACCACCTCCACACACACACCACGACCACCAGCCGCCTACAGTGCAGGTACTACTACGCCACACACACCACGACCACCAGCCGCCTACAGTGCAGGTACTACTACACCACCACCTCCACACACACCACGACCACCAGCCGCCTACAGTGCAGGTACTACTACACCACCTCCACACACACCACGACCACCAGCCGCCTACAGTGCAGGTACAACTACACCACCTCCACACACACCACGACCACCAGCCGCCTACAGTGCAGGTACAACTACACCACGACCACCAGCCGCCTACAGTGCAGGTACTACTACAACACCACCTCCACACACACAACGCCACCAGCCGCCTACAGTGCAGTACAACTACGCCCACCCCACACACACCACCGCCACCAGAACCACAGCCTACAGTGCAGGTACTACTACACCACCACAGCCACACACACACGACCACCAGCCGCCTACAGTGCAGGTACTACTACGCCACACACACACGACCACCAGCCGCCTACAGTGCAGGTACTACTACACCACCACCTCCACACACACCACGACCACCAGCCGCCTACAGTGCAGGTACTACTACACCACCACAGCCACAACCCCAGCCCCCAAAACCCCCCGCCGTCAGTGCGGGTCTACTACACCACCACAGCCAACCACCACGACCACCGCCGCCTACAGTGCAGGTCCTATACACCACCACCTCCACACCACCCGACCCCCCACCCGCCTACAGTGAGGTCCTACTACCACACCCCCCCAACACACCACGACCACCACCGCCTACAGTGCAGGCCCTAAACCCACCACGCCACCACACCCGCCACCAGCCGCCTACGGCAGGTACTTACACCCCACCAAGCCAAACCCACAACCACCCCCCTTTACAGTGCAGGTTTTTTTACACCCCACACCCAACACACTGCAACCCGATTGCCACAATGCAGGTACTACTAACCCCCCCCTCCACACACCCACGCCCCCAGCCCCCGACAGTGCAATACTAACCCCCACACCCCAAACACCCGCCCACCACCCGCCTACAGGCAGGTACTACTCACCACACAGCCACACCACCCGAACCGCCGGCCTACAGTGCAGGTACTACTAACCACCACAGCCACACCCCCAACGACCACCAGCCGCTACTTGCAGGTCTACTACCCCACCCCCTCCCCCAACCACACACGACCACGCCCGCCACAGTGCAGGTTACTACACCACCACCCCCCACCACACCCCGCCACCCCCCGTGCGCCACACTACAACCCCCGCGACCCCCAGCCCCGTGCAAACTATCTACTCCCCCGCGACTCCAGCCACCGTGTAACACTATAACCCCCGCGACCGCCACCACCGTGCAGACAATATCCCCTGCATCGCCACCACCGTGCAGACCTTTAACTACCCACACCCCACCCAATGGCAGCACTACTACTATTACCCAACCCCACCCCCTACTACTACCCTTGGACCGCCAGCCACTGTGCAGGGGGCTACATACCCCCGACCGCCACCCACCGGCGACGCTACTACTATCCGCGACCCCCAGCCACCTGCAGACGCTACTCTATCCCGCGCCCCGCCCCACCGTGCAGCCCTACTACTCCCCCGACCGCCACCCCCTGCAGACCCCTTTACTATCCCGCACCGCCCCCACTGCAGACCTAACTACCCCGCGCCCCACCACCGTGGCCCTACACTATCCCGCACCCCGCCCGTGCAACAATTACCCCCGCGACCCCCAGCCCCGTGAGACAATAGTCCCCCGCGACCCCAGCCACCGTGCAGAAAATGTACCCCCGACCGCACCCACCGTGCAGACAATGTCCCCCGCGACAGCCAGCCCCCGTGCAGACGTCTCCCCCGGACACCCAGCCCCCGTGAGCGCTACTCCCCCGCGACAGCCAGCCACCGTGCAGACGTACTACCCGCGACGGGCCTGCCCCCGTGCAACGTATACCCCCAAGCCAGCCCCCGGCAGACGCTACTACCCCGCGACAGCCACCCACCGTGCGACGTATACCCCCGACACCCACCCAGTGGCGTACTACCCGCGACACCCAGCCCCCCGTGCAGCGTACTACCCCGCGACACCCCAGCCACCGTGCAGGTACTACCCCGCGGAAACCCAGCCCCCGTCAACGTACTACCCCGGACACCCACCCACCGTGCAGACGCTATCCCCCGCGACCGCAGCCACCGTGGGGGACAATAGTACCCTGCGATCGCCGGGCCCCCGTGCAGACACTACTACTACCCCGCGACCGCCAGCCACCGTCACACTACACTACCCCGGACGCCAGCCACGTGCAGAAAAATAGTACCCTGCGTTGCGCCCCCGTGCAGACATACTACTCCCCACGACCCCAGCCACTGTGCAGACATACTATATTACCCATGCCCACCACCCACTGTGCAGACTCAAATTTTTCCCCCAGACCCCAGCACTGTGCAGACATACTACTTTTTCCCCATGCCCACCACCCACTTATACCCACGACCGCCAGCCCCCGGCAGACGTACTCCCCCCGGACCGCCGCCCCGTGCAGACGCTTACCCCGGACCGGGCCAGCCACCGGCAGACGCAATACCCGCGACCGCCACCACCGTGCAGACGCTACTACCCGCGCCCACCCAGGTCGACGCTATCCCCCCGCGACCGCAGCCACCGTGCAGACACTATATATCCCGCGATGCAGCCCCCGTGCAGACACTATTTTAAACCCCGCGACCCACCCACCTGCAGCCACTACTACCCCGGACCGCCAGCATATACACTCCCCCCCCCCAAAAAACGTCAGCCCCCGTGCAGACATATACTCCACCCGATCACCAGCCACCATGCAGACACTACTACTACCACCTCACGACCGCCAGCCACTGTGCAGACACTACTACTATCACCTCGCGACCGCCAGCCACTGTGCAGACACAACTACTACCACCTCGCGACCGCCAGCCACTGTGCAGACACTACTACCACCTCGCGACCGCCAGCCACTGTGCAGACACTACTACTACCACCTCGCGACCGCAAGCCACTGTGCAGACACTACTACTATCACCACCTCACGACCGCCAGCCACTGTGCCCACACTACTACTACCACCTCGTGACCGCCAGCCACTGTGCAGACACCACTACTACCACCACGCGACCGCCAGCCACTGTGCAGACACCACTACTACCACCACGCGACCGCCAGCCACTGTGCAGGCACCACTACTACCACCTCGCGATCGCCAGCCACTGTGCAGGCACCACTACTACCACCTCGCGATCGCCAGCCACTGGGCAGACACCACTACTACCACCTCGCGATCGCCAGCCACTGTGCAGACACTACTACTACACTGCGCGACCGCCAGCCACTGTGCAAGACACTACTACTACCACCTCGCGAACCGCCCCACCTGTGCAGACACTACTACTACCACCTCGCGACCGCCAGCCACAGTGCAGACACTACTACTACCACCTCGCGACCGCCAGCCACTGTCCCAGACACTACTACTACCACCTCGCGGACCGCCAGCCACAGTGCAGACACTATACAACCACCTCCCGACCGCCCGCCACTGTGCAGACACTACTACTACCACCTCGCGACCGCCAGCCACTGTGCAGACACTACTACTACCACCTCGCGACCGCCAGCCACTACTACTACCACCTCGCGACCGCCACCCCACTGTGCGACACACTATACTACCACTCGCACCGCCAGCCACTGTGCAGACACTACTATACCACCTCACGACCGCCAGCCACTGTGCAGACACTACTACTCCAAACCTCGCGACCGCCAGCCACTGTGCAGACACAACTACTACCACCTCGCGACCCCCAGCCACTGTGCAGACACTTACTATACCACCTCGCGACCGCCAGCCACAGTGCAGACACTACTACTACCACCTCGCGACCGCCAGCCACAGTTGCGACACTACTACTACCACCTCGCGACCGCCAGCCACAGTGCAGACACTACTACTACCACCTCGCGACCTACAGCCACAGTGCTGACACTACTACTACCACCTCGCGACCGCCAGCCACAGTGCAGACACTACTACTACCACCTCGCGACCGCCAGCCACAGTGCAGACACTACTACTACCACCTCGCGACCGCCAGCCACAGTGCAGACACTACTACTACCACCTCGCGACCGCCAGCCACGGTGCAGACACTACTACTACCACCTCGGGGACCGCCACCCACTGTGCAGAACTACTACTACCACCTCGCGACCGCCAGCCACTGTGCAGACACTACTACTATCACCTCGCGACTGCCAGCCACTGTGCAGACACTACTACTATCACCTCGCGACCGTCAGCCACTGTGCAGACACTACTCCTACCACCTCGCTACCGCCAGCCACTGTGCAGACACCACTACTACCACCTCGCGACGGCCAGCCACTACTACTACCACCTCGCGACCGCCAGCCACTACTACTACCACCTCGCGACCGCCAGCCACTGTGCAGATACTACTACTGCCCCGCGACCGCCAGCCACTGTGCAGACCCTACTACTACCCCGCGACCGCCAGCCATCGTGCAGACCAGGGCTGTGGAGTCGGCAAGCCGAAGCCCCGACTCCTCAATTTCCCAAACCTCTGACTCCCGACTCCCTCATACATGGTGCATGTTTATCACCTTATGATACAATAATCAAGCTATTTAGGAAGAACAGACACTTACAAACAAAAGGGTAACAATGTTTTGATCTTTTGAACACTTGTGGGTAGAGGTGAAGAAAAAGCTTTTATTTGTATCCAAGTCCGTCTGCACCAACATTGGGGAATGTGTAGAAGAGACCTGGGATCAGATTTTGATCAAGACGTGCTTTTAATCTGAATCCAGAAACCCAGAAGGATTCTGGCAGTATTGAAAACCAAAGGTGGATTTACCAAATTACTAACAAAATAATAAAAATTAACACTTTGATTTTTAGGAGCAAAACTATAACTTTAAACAGATGCTAAATACATTGCAAGTCACATTTATGTAAAAAGGGTTAGGTAAGATGACTGTTTTATAAAATTACAGTAGCCTCATGTACAAAGCTGTTGTAGGGAGGGTGAGATTTTGGCGCCTGAAAGTCACAATTTCAAACCATTTGTTACCATTTTGGGTTGTCATGTAAAATATATTTGTTGGATATGACTTTAGAACACAAAAAAAATTAAAATATGCAAAACACTGCAGGAACATTTGTGGAGTCTCTGAAAATTTTTTTGTGAATAGAAATCGCCTCCATCAGATCCTGCATACATGACCTCACATCTAAACTCATTATTTCCAGGCTAAGGAAACGGCCCTCTCTACACTAACGGGGGGGCAAAATTTTGGTTTGCCCACAGGGGCCCAACATTTTGTAAAAATTGTCAGGGTAAAAAAGGAATTCCCCTCACCCCTAAAAGTCATTTTGGGATGAATAGGGGAACTCTTTATTCTTTGAAAGAAAGGGTGAAAAATTTTTGCTAAAATCTGTTTGCCATGGGACCCAAATTTTTCCCCTGGGGGCAGCGATTTCCTGCCCCAAAGCATAAATTAAACACTCCTCATGTGAGGGAAGGGGGGAAAGAAAGGGGAAGCAGTAGACCCCGGGGCCTAAACCCAAAATTCCCCTTTTTTGCTCTTTTGCACCTTTCCCATCAAACAAAAATGGACCAACTTATTTTTATATTTTGGGAGACGTATTTCGGCCCCTTTTTGACGCCCCTCCGACTCCGCAAAATAGGAAAACCACTCCAAACCCACGGCCCAAGTGCAGACACTAAAACTACAAACCCTGGGGGAACCGCCACCCCAAAACCTGCAGAAAAACCTACAAACTACCCGGGCCCCAGCCCCCGCCAGCCACCGTGCAGACACTAACTACTCCCCCCCTGCCGAACCGGGCCAGCCACCGTGCAACACTCCCCTACTACCCTCGACCGCCAGCCACCGGCAAAACACTACAACTCCCCCTTTATTGCGCCCCCCGCCAGCCACCTTTTGAAAGAACTACAAAAACTACCCCCCCCCCCCATCCCCCTTCCCCCCCAACACCCCCCCTCCTCCCCCCCCCCCCGGGCCGCCCCGGGCCAGCCACCGTCCAGACACTACTCCCATAACCTTCCCACTATACTACCCTGCAAACCGCCAAAACCCCACCTCCAGACACTACTACTCCCCTTTGCGCCGCCGAAACCGTGCAGACATTTCTACTCCCCCAACAAAACCCCCGCCACCACCGGGGCGGGGCCCCTTTCCCCCCTCACCCCCCCCCCCAATTTGCAGACACTACTATACCCTGCGACCGCCACCAAACGTGAGACAAAACTACTACCCTGCGCCCCCGGCCAGCCACCGGGCAGACACAAACTAAACCCTGCTCCCGGGCCAGCCCCCGGGTCCCGGAACACTACTATACCCTGGCGACCCCCAAAGCCCCCGGTGAAAACACTACAACTCCCCTTTCCCTCCCCCAAAGCCACCGTGCGAACTCCTATTTAACCCCGGGCCCCAAACCCCCCACCCACCGTGCGGGAACCTACTAAACCCTGGGGGGACCCCCAAAGCCACCGTGCAGACCCCTATTTCCCCTAAACCCCTGGTACCAACCCCTCCCCGCCCGCCGCCACCGTGCAGACACTACTAACTCCCCGGGCCGACCGCCAGCCACCGTGCAGACACTACTACTAGCACCCGCAAACCGCCAGCCCCCCTTGCAAACATTTCACTAGCCACCTGCGACCCCCAGCCACCGTGCAGACACTTCCCCAAACTAGCCCCCCTCGCGCCCCGGCCAGCCCATTTTTGTGAAAAACTACAAACTGCACCTGGGCGACCCCCAAACCCAAACCGTGCAGCCACTATTTACACCCCCTGGGGCCGACCCCCAAAGCCCCGTGCAAAACCCTACTTTTTTAAACACCTCGCGCCCGCCACCCACCGTCCCAGACACTACTACAAAAAAAACCACCACCTCCCCAAACCGCCCCACCACTTGCACCCCCTATTTCTCCCACCCCCTAGCGACCCCTTCCCACCTGGCAGACACAAACTACTACCCCCTTTCCCATCCCCAGCCACAGCGAAAGCCCATTTATTATCCCCTTTCGCGACTGCCAGCCACGGGTTGCAGACACTACTACTACCACTTTTCCCCGACCGGCACCCTGGGGCAGAAACAACTAAAAACCCCCCAACCCCCGCAACCGCCACCCACTGTGCAGACATACATTAAACCCCCTCAGCAGGGGGCCCGCCCCCTTTTCCCAGAACTCTACTTATCCCCCTTGCAAACCCCAAAGCCACAGCGCAGACAAATACTACCACCCCCCTAACCCCCCAAACAAACAAAATAATGTTTCCCTTATGTCATGTCACCCACTTAAACCCTCCAAACCCACAGTCCCTGACGCCCCCGCAACAATCCAGTCCAGGCAATAGTTATTACAGCAAAAGACATCCCCAACACGGGGAAAAACACCCCAAATTTGAAAGCCCCAAACTCCCTTTCGATGACATCTATCCAAACCTCAGACACTCCCCAACCCCATGGATCCCAAACTTTGGGCGGGCCACAAAACCATTACAAAATTTGCCATCCCACTGCTCTCTTACACTTTTCTATAGGACTGCCCCTGCACCCCAAATTCCCTTTAATTTTGGGGGAAGATATTTTGGTTTCTGCGCCCCCCCGCCCCATAGGCATAGTTTGGGGATTGCTTTTTGACCACGGGGGATTTCCCCAAACTCCTCACACGGAAGCGGTAACTGCTGATCCACCCTTTCTCCACATTTTCCGCCAGCAGCCCTTTTCCTACAAAAACCGTGCCCCGGGGAACAGCCTTTCCCTGGAGGAACAGCAGGTAAATGGTCAGTAAGGGGGAATTTTCCCCCGGGCTTTTTAGATCGACGTGTGATCCGTTACCTTTAAATTGGGGGAGCCCAGGCCCCAAATTTCTCCCACCCCTCCGAAAAATTTTCCCGCTCAAATACTAGAAAACAAAAAGAAGTTATATGACGGGGCCGGGGGGAACGTCCCCTGCATGGAAGGGGGTTTTCAGGTCAGGGTTCCCCTTTCCTTCCCTTTCCCGGTTCCCCACCCAGAATTTCCGGGGCATGATTTTTCTCCTTTCCCCAAGTAAGAATGGAACTGCCCCGTATCATCATCTCACCCCTTCGGTAAAATGCGGGGCCCAGGGAGGGGCCCCCATCGCGCCATTTCCAAACTCCCCAACCCGCCCTGCGGGCCAAAAAAAAGACTAAGTTAAAACCCCCCTAATATTTTGAAAAAAAAAATTTCCAGCGCCTTTTTCCAAAACACCCTTCCGGTTTCCATTTTTTTCCCTTTTTTTTCAAGACATCCCTTTGGGGGTCAGGGGAATTTGGGAAAACCATTCATGCCCTAAAACCCAGGAACAACCCCACCCACGGGCTAGAGGTTTTTTCTTAGACCAGGGGTGTCAAACTCTTTCCCCCCCAAGGGGAAATTAGGGTTTCCCCTAAAAAGGGGCCACAGCTGGGGTTTTTTTAAAAAATTTTAAAGAGTAAATTTTGGGTTAATAAACCCTCCCCCAATTGTGAGCGGGGACAAGAAAACTTTTCCAGTCATTTGACAAAAAAGCAGAAAACCCCGGGGGAAAAAGGGGGAATAAAAATTATTACAAAAGGAGAAATTTTCTAATAGACGGCGGGCCCCTTTTTTTCCTTAAAGGGGATTTTCAACTTTTGACGGGAGAAAAAACACATTGGGGCCCTTATTAATAAAAAAAAGGCCAAAAAGGTTTGGTGGGCCCATAAGCAACTAATAAAGGGCCCAAATTGGGCCCAGAGCCCATAGGGCCCGGGAGCCCATAGCGACCAGGCCCTTTACGACCAGACCCATGGGGGCCCAGACCCCATAGGGCCCAAAGGGGCCCATAGCGACCAGCCCCCCATAAGCGCCCAAGACCCCATAGCGCCAGAGCCCCCCTAGCGACCAGAGTTTCCTTTAGCAACCAGAGCCCATAGGGGACCAAGCTCATAGCGCCAGACCCCATAGGGAAACCAAAGACCCCTTCATAGCAAACCAAAGAGCCCATGGGGACCCAGACCCTAAATAGCAACCAGAGCCATAGAAAACCAGACCCCATGGGGGCCCAAGAGCTCATAGAAACCCAGAGCCCATGGGGACCAGACCCTATACCCAACCAGAGCCCAAATAGGGCCCCCAAAAGCTCATAGAAACCGAGCCCATAGGGACCGGGGCCCCTCATAGCAACCAAAAGCCCTAGGGACCGGGGAAGCCGGGGCCCAAAGAAACCCAATCACAGTCATAGAAACCCAGAGCTAAAGCCCATAGAAACCCCAGACCCCATAGGGACCAAAAGCATTTTAAATTCTTTTCCCAAAGGGTAGAAAAGGGGGGCTTGTGTTGCCCCCTTTGGGGTTTGGGATTATAGCCCACCCCAAAAGCTGTAAGTGTGGCTTTTGTTGTGTTTTTTGGGGTAAAAAAATTTATCCCCAAAATTTTCGTGATTTTTTTTTTTTTTGGTTAAATTTTGTTAGTGTGGGGACCCCGTAAGTAACAAGGAGCCTTGGGGGGGGTTGCGGGGTTGGGCGTAAGTGGCTACTGAAACAACAAATACCTCAAAATTTGATATTTTTCCCCATATAAAAATTTTTTTGGCCCAAAGGTATGGGGAGCCAGAGGATGCTTGTATTTTATTTGGAACCTAAAAAGTGTTGCCCCCCCAAACCCCCCCCCCGAATGGGTAGAGGTTTAATAGGCTTTTAAGCCAGCATGGTGCCCCCACCCGTTTTCTCCCTTTTATTGGCCCCTTTTTTTTGGGCCTTATTTTTTATGAAATTTCTAATACCAGAAACCCACCCCCCTCATATTTGAAGGCATGTAGGGGTTGTTTTTTGGGCATTTTTGCAACCCTCCCCCTTTGTTTTATACTGGGTTTTTTTTCTGCTTTCCTGGTGTAAAACGGGGTCCCCCAATTCACTGTCATTTTTTTTAATTCTTTCTAATTGCCCCCCTAGGGGAAAGGAAAAATTCCCCCTGCCCCCCTTTGTTATATTTTTCCCGAAGTAGAAACAGGGGCTTGGGGTTGCCCCCAAACTGGGTTCAGTTCTAGCCCACCCATTGACCCTGTAATTTAGCCCTTTTATTGTTTTTTTGAGTAAATAATGACCCATTTTTTCGTGATTTTTCCAACCGGAATTAGCTTTCAATTGCCCCATATAGTGGTTGCCCCCCCAAACCCCCCCAAATTAAGGCCGGGGTTTTTCACGCATTTTAGGGACAGGGCTTTTCCCCTTTTTGCAGCTCCAATCCCTTCCCCCCTTTCCCCCCATGACAGCAACAAAGGGAATGTGCAGAAAACCTATCACCCCATTATATACTCACCAAGCCAGCTCACCACAATAAATTAATGAGCTCGGGTGTTGTGGACGTCAAAAAAATGGAAGTGGTCAAAATAATGTGCTGAACTGGGGTTTTCCCAACCCCAGGCCCGGGGGGTGACTTTTAATATAAAAAAACATGAAGCTTACACTTTTAAAGGGATTTCTTTTCATTCTGGGGCTTGAGACCCGGGCAAAAATTAAACACATGTTTTAAAGGGAAGAAACACTCCCGCCTTTTGGGAATATGAAAAATTTAGAGCTAGAAAAGAAGCTTTTTAAATTTAGGGAATGGCAGCATTTCAGCAGGGGGGGGGCCCAGCCCCCGAGGTCGGCACAGGGGGGGGGGGTAGGGGGCAGCCCCCGGGCTGGGCACGAGATTGGGGGGGGTTGGGGGCCACCCCCCGGGGCTGGGCACGTTGGGGGGGGGGGGCCCCCCGGGCTGGGCACGGGGGGCCAAATCCCAACCAATTCAGTATCTTTTTGGGGAAATTTTTTGTTTTTTCCCTCGTTTTGTGGGTATCCAAAAGTTCCCCCAGCTTCCCCCGAATTTGGTAAAAAAATTTTCATAAACCCCCATAAACAGCCATTTAAAGGAAAACAAGAATGCCCCCCTTTTCACTGAAAAAGATGCAGAGATTTGGAAATAGTGGGGGAAATTGAACCCAAATGAAATTTTTAAAGACTTCTGTTTGGAAAGTTTATTCCCTTTAAAAACCCTCGATGCCAAATCCTATGAAGCCCTAAAACCCTGATCCCAATAGGGGGGGCACAAAACTGCTGTTCTGTTTGCCCATTTTCAGATCAAACCCGGGTTTTGATTGGGATTACAGGCCCCTTACCTGTGTTTGGTTGCGGTCCCCTGTAACCTCCCTGCGGGGGGGCCGGTGAAAAGCCTGGGCCCACGGGTTTTCTGAAGAGGCGCAGGGAGCGGGGCCGGTTTTTCCCAGGGGCCATGACGCCCCCCTGAAAAGAATTCAAAAATTTTTAACCAGTCAAATGAAAAAATCCACATAAAGATGGCGACTTTCTCCTTTAAAAAAAAGGGGCCGCCACATTTCGGAGTTTAAAGAGGTTATTAATCCCTTTTTAGCCAAGTTTGACCCCCAGTTTAAAGTCAATTTTTCCATTAAAAAAAAAAAGTATTTTTTTTAAAAACCCAATATCCTTGCAAAAGATTTTTTTTTAATTTTTCCCCAATTTAAATACAGGTAAAATTTGTCTGTTCCCCTTTAATTGGGGCTTTTCTTTTAAACCCTCCCAGATTTTTTACCCGCGATGTTTTAGGAATTGCAGATATTTTTTTGGGAACGTTGTTATTACGGGGTCTTTTACTTTTTGTGATTCTCTTTTTGAAAATTCAATAAACTTCATTAAAAAAAAAAAACAAATTTTTTTTGGGGAAAAAACCCTTTTAATAAAAAAAACCCCAAATTTAAAAAAAAAAAAAATTAAACCCATAAAAAAACATTTGGGGCCAATTGCTTGCTGATAATCCAACACGGACAAATTTTTTGGGGCCTTTTTTATGAAAACGGGTCTAGCGATAAAAACTGTCCTTGTTTGCCCCATAGCACTATAAGAAATAAAAAATTTGGACTCTGACTGGCGGGTTGGGGGCACCACCGGGGACGGGGGGGCGGTTTGGGGGGTTTCCGACCGGTCCCCGGGCTTATGGGGCGGGGTGTGGGTTTTCCGACCAAAATTCGCCCGTTTAATTTTTTGGGGGGCTGTCCCCCTCCGCCCCCCGGTTGGCCGCGAAGGGCGGCTTTGGGCTTTAAATTTTTGGTCGCCGTTTAATGGGGGTCCCTGTGGGTTTTCCAAACCCGGATCCCCCCCGGGGGGTTTGGGGGGTGGGGTTTGGGTGGGCCCCGGGGAACCGGGCGGGGACCCGCCAAGCTTATTGGGGCTTGGGGGGGCTCCCCGGATTCGCCGCTAATGGGCAGGTCGGGGTGGGCCCGACCCGGGTCGCCGTATGGGGGGCTGGGGGCTCCGACCGGTGGGTAAGGGGGTGGGGTCCGGGCAAATGGGGGCTGGGGGTTGGGCCCCCCCCCCGGCCCCTCCCCCCCCTATCCCCCCCCCCCCCCCCCCCCCCCCCCCCCCCCCCCCCTGTTGCCTCCCCCCCCCCCCCCCCCCGCCCTCGCCCCCCCCAAATGGGGGCCGGCGTTTTTCCGGGGCCGGGTCGCCCTTTTTTTGGGGGGCTATGGGCCCCGACCGGTCGTTTATAAGAACAAAGACGATTCTTCCCAAAATACAGTTTTCATACAAAAGGGCCCCTTAATCTCAAAACCAACATCCCTATGATCCAGGGCGGGCCGGGGTGGGGGAAGAGGCGGGGAAAGTAGGGGTCCCCGGCATAAAGGGTTTTGGGGGCCAGGCCGGGGCCCTTTACCGCCCCAAATGCTATTAGCCCGGGCCTTATTTGTTTGGGACCCTCGGGAAATTACGGGAAACTTCAAAAAATGGTTTCAAAATTTTAAATATAACGTGAGGTTTTTTCCCGGGGTTTCTTCCCGATTTTTAACAGAAAATTTCCCAAATAACCCGCAAGCAGACCTAGGGCCCGTCCTTAGAAAAAAAACCCCCCGAACCATCCTTAAAACAGAGCAAACGGTTCTCCCCGGGGTTTATCAGATTTTTTTCCCAGCATTGGGTAAAAGTTTTTTGCCCTTTGCCAGATTATTCAAAGTCATAAAATTTTAACGGAAAAGGGTAAAAAAAAAAAAAAAAAAATGTGATTGAGGAGGTTTGGGCTTTTTCTTTAAAAAGGGAAACCCCTTTTAAAATTTTAAACCTGACCCTTTTTATTCTTTTTCCCCCTTTCCCCCCCCCCCTTTCCCCCACCCTTGTCTCATACCCTTTTATGGAAAATTGTTTTTGGTACCCGTTAGGTTTTTCCCCCCAAAATCCCGGGTTCGGAGGTTTTACCCCCCTTGTGTTTGTACATAAAAATTCCCTTTCCCTGCCTATACACTTTCTTTTAAAAAATGCACTATAAACCCCCCCTTTAAATTAAAAATTTTTATTTTAAAAAATGTAATTATTTAAAAAAAATTAAAAAAAATTCATTAAAGTACCCTGTGACAGTCCCCCTAGAAGGGCAGGGAGGGATTATACCGTCCCTGTTTTTCCCGACGCCTATATACCAAAAAAGGCGGGAAAGTTTCCCCGATGCCAAACGGTTTTACGCAACCCCCGGGGGCGTGGGGGACTGAAATTTTCCTGGGTTTAATCGGACTCAGATCACTCATAATTACTCGGGGGGGGCGTACTTCCCTGGTGTTCCCCTAAAAATGGGGCTAATGTATCGGGGAAAAATTTCCAAAAAGAAAAAAAGTAGAAAAAAAAACCCCCCTTTAAAAGGGTTTTTTCTCTCACTACTTTTGATTCATCTCACCTCAGTCCTTTTTTTGGTTTCACTTTGAATTCGGGGGTTTGTTTATTTTGGTTTTCCCCTAGGCTGCGTAAAAAGCCGGGTGTAGCTACAGCAACCAGTGCTGGCAGCCTATCGGGAGAGATCAAACAGGTTTGTAGCTATAGCAACCACCTGGCAGCCTATCAGGAGAGTTTGTAACAGGTCGAAAAAAACCTAAAAAAAACCCAGTGCTGGCAGCCTTTCAGGAGAGATCAAACAATTCTGTAGCTATAAAAAACCGTGTGGCAGCCATCATAGAAAACGAACAGGCCCCTGTAGCTATAGCAACCAGTGCTGGCAGCCAAAACGAAAGGGATCGAACAGGTCCGAAAAAAAGCTAAAAAAAGCAACCGTGCTGGCAACCTATCGGGAAGTTCAAAAGGGTCGTACTATAAAAACCCAGTTGCGGGGAAACCCCTATCAGGAGGATCGAACGGGTTTGCTTAAAGTTTTAGCGACCTGAGGAGTTGATGCACCCCATAAAAGAGGAGATATCTGGGAAATGGGTTCAGACAAAAGAAAAGGACAAAAATTAAAGGTATTGTTTTTTGCAAATCTTTAAATAAAAAGAAGGATCCTTGCAGTGAGGAAAAAACCCCTTTAAAGGTTTTTTGGGCTTAGGGGGGAGCGAAAATGTAGAATAAAAATTTAAAAAAAAAAAAAATTTCTAAAGGGGATGTTCAGTGGGCCCTGTGAATCCGTTTTCAAGATAAAGGTTTTTTGGGTCCGAGTTTTGGCCCCCAAATGGGTAAGGATTTGTCCCCCGGCTGATTTTGGGCGCGTTTTAGATCCCAATCAGCGTCAAAAAACCCCTTGGGGGAAAAAATTTTTGGCGAGGTTTGGATCAGTTTTTAAAGAATTTTTCCAACTCTGTTTTCTTTCTGAAACACCCATACAAATAAACAGCCGGGGCGAAACGCAGCAAAATCCGCGCCGAGGTTTCGCAGTTTCAACATTGATTCCTAGGGGGATTTTCAGCATTGAAATCGCTAAGAATTGACGACAATTCTTTCCCAGCGTCCAAAACAGTGCGGAAAATGCGCAGAAAAACCTTGGCGTGTGTGAACTGCAAACACTGGTTTATATAGGAATAAAAAAAAAAAAAAAGAATCGGGAGCATTTTTAAAAATTTTTAATTTTTTTTTTAGCCATTTTGGTCGAGTAATCGCTCCAAAAACTGCGTCAAAATCCAGCATTTGAACTTACCCTAAAATTAACAATAACAGCTCAACAAAGATTCCTTGTGATTCATTACTATGTCTTACACCCTGTAAATGACTCTTGTTAATTCCTTTGATACTGGTTGTATTTTTTTTTTTTTTCCTTTTTGACTGTTAAAAATTCAATAAAAAAAAAAAAAAAAAAGTTTAAAAAAAAAAAAATAAATAACAGCCCAACCCACAAATTTTAGCCCCAACGACCCTAAAATCCTGTATCGCCTAAAGATCAACATCTGTGACGGAAAAGCGACACAATTACCAAAACTTATTTTAGTGTTTTACTGTTATAAGTAAATTAAAAAAAGAAATAAATAAATTAATAAAAAAAAAAAAGAAAAAAAACCACCAATGTAAAAATGCCCTAAAAATAAAGCCTAAAACATCACATAAAAACAAGTAAAAATAAGCGAGTGCCCAGAAAGCTTTGTAGAGTCCACTATGGAAAAGGAAAATGTGCCCGGTCAGCGATAAGGGGGGTAAACAACCTGGTCCTGAACTGGTTATTACAACCCGACTCTTTAAATTGCCTCCACCAATCAGACACCTCCTCGCGGACCTCACCCCCGGCTTCAGCCAAAATCAGCTTAGAGGATTATTACAGATCTGAACAAGCTGAAGCTCTGGCTGCCCAGTGTCCTGTGACCACCTGGCCAGACACATGCATGGCATGCTGAGAGTTGTAGTGCCACCACCTGCAGACATCTGACTCGTCACTTATGTGGGACTACAACCCCCAGCAGACTGGTGTCATGTGACCTGTTGGATGATAACAGACACTGTTTACATAACATCTGACCTTACTGTAAACATTAACCAGAACCCGCAGCGCTCCCGCCCACCTTTGCTCTGGTCGGAGGGGCCAGTGCTGGTCACGTCCACAGGTCTCTATATATAATAGGTGTGTATGGGGCTCAGGATATTCTTATTAAAGGGGAACCCCACCTCTGTAATCACCCTGCAGCTCTATAAGGCATTGAAACCCCTTATATAGTAACAAAGGACATTGCTATAGGGCTTGCTGGGACTTGTGGTTCCACAGCAGCTGTATGCAGGAATAGACATAAGGACTAGGGCCCCTGCAGCGCTGTCACCCGCACTGGGCCTCCCCAGACACACACACACTGATACATGACATTACCCACAGCACAGACACCCCAGCGATCCTCACCTCACTCGGCCTTTCCTTGCTGGTTATGAAACTTCGAGCGTAGCAGCGCCACCTGGAGGACACGTTTCCCCCGTCGCGGCATGATGACGTCACTGGCCAGCTGGAGACGCCATCTTGAGTGTGGCAAGTGAGGACAGCGGATTGGGATTTTATGAAACGTAGTACGTTTCTTCTGTAAACATGAAGCGGTAAAAATGTGTGTAACTAAGGTGTCTGCTGATTGATGAAACTATGGGAGAGTAAAGCAGGAAGCGCACGGTGGGAGAGTTGAGCAGAACCAATCAGAGGAGGGGTGTTGTTCCAAATAACCAATCAGCGCAGGAAGGGACCATGGCAACCAATCAGTGAAGGAGACTTGTCTATAGCAACCAATCAGTGGAAGGGGATTGTCTATAGCAGGGGTGTCAAACTGCGGCCCTCCAGCTGTTGGGAAACTACAACTCCCATGATGCCCACGGTTATAGATTATACAAATGCATGATGGGAGTTGTAGTTTCCCAACAGCTGGAGGGCCGCAGCTTGACACCTGTGGTCTATAGCAACCAACCAGTAAAGGAGTATTGTATATAGCAACCAATCAATGAAGGAGGGTTGCTTATAGAAACCAATCAGTGAAGGAGAGTTGCATATAGCAACCAATCAGTGAAGGAAGAAACCAGTCAGTTAAGAAGTGTTGTGCATAGCACCCAGTTATCCAAGAAAATAAAGACAATGAATAGAGTTGTTGTCTATAAGGACCGATCTGACTTCTCTGTTGCCAGCTCGAATTTTATGTTTTTAAAAGCATACTCATCAACTTTTGAACGTGGCCTCCAGGGAGACTCATAGCTGAAATTTGCATAAACTACACTCCTCTCACAAGCCACGCCCCCACTTATTGCACCTATGTAACTGCTCTGGAAGAAAGCTAATTTAGGGTTTTGATGTCACCCAGCTTACCTGGACGTTGGAGAGCCTACTCAGCATCAAGGAGAAATGGGAGATGCTGTCAAACTGTGCCAGAACCTAAACCATTAGAGGCCGTTCACACGGCTTATTTCGCCGCTGATTGGAGCCGTACTGCGCACCGGATTTGCGCTGCAGTACGGCGCCAATCCGTCGGAGAAAATATGGTAATCCCACATTTTCTCATAGATAAAAGTGACATCCCAACATTATCCAGGCGCAATACGCGCCGTGGATAATGCAAGTCTATGGGGCCCGGCGGGCAGGCGCCCACTAGCACCGCCCCCCGCACCTGCCCCTTATTCAAGCCGTAATTGCGAGCGCAATCCGGCTCACAATTACGGCTTGAATAAGAAGTGTGAACACGGCCTTAAACTACTACACTACTACCAATATTACCACTATACAGTGACCATATAGTGATAAACACCAGAGTACATAGGATCTGCAGACTGTATATTACCTCCATACAGTGACCATATAGTGGTAATTACCAGTGTACACAGGCTCTGAAGACTTTATATTACCCCCATACAGTGACTATATAGTGGTAGACACCAGTGTACACTGGATCTGCAGACTGCATATTACCTCCATACAATGACCATATAGTGGTAGACACCAGTGTAGACAGGATCTGCAGCCTGTATATTACCTCCATACAGTGATTGTAGTGGTAGGTACCAGTGTACACAGGCTCTGCAGACTGTATATTATCTCCATACAATGACCATATAGTGGTAGAAACCAATGTACACAGGCTCTGCAGACTGTATATTACCCCCATACAGTGACCATATAACATACTTGCCAACTTTTGAAAGTGGAAAAGCAGGAGAGCGGCTCTGCTCTGCTAATACCGGCCAGTCCTGCCTTTGGGCACTCAGGCCGGAGGGCCCGGCCGTTCAGAGGTAGGAAGCGCCGGGACCCGCAGCTCCGCGTGCGCCGGCAGTGAACTAGTATGTTTACTGCTGGCTGGTGCAGGAGCCGAACTACCGGGGTAGCAGACGTGTTATCTGCTGCCCTGGGGTCCGGGCCCCGGGGCAGCTGCTACGTCTGCTACCCCTGTAGTTACGCCCCTGGTGGTAGTTACCAGTGTAGACTGGATCTGCAGACTGTATATTACCTCCATACAGTAACCATATTGTGATAGATAGCAGTGTACACAGGCTCTGCAGACATATAAGTGATTACAGTACAGATGCATCCAATAACTCACAACGTCTTCTCTGATGAGTCGTTCACTTTTCCTTTTCTTCTCCATCCACTCCCACACCACCCATGACGACTTCTCCTGGCCACGCTTTGGCCTGTTCCCCCAGAATCATATTTTGCAGTTTGAACTCTGTTAGCTTTCACCCTTGTAGGATCAGCTGCAGCCATGACCTTCAGGGGGTGCAGAGGATGGAGTCTAGGACTGTCATAATTTTTTTGTTTTTACTTTTCTAAATGTTTCTCCTTTGGAATATGATACACTTACTGGACCCCATTGTTTCAGCGTTGAATCCATTTCTTTAATAAAATGGACTATCAGAGCTGGTGTCTGGCATTATTTAAATAAAGTGTTTTTTGTCAGTGTGAGATGTTTTGTTGCTATTTAATTCCGATGCTAGTAATGGAGGTGTCTGACAGACGCCTCTCCATTACTAGTGCTGGGGATGGTGTCAGCAAGCAGTGTTATTTGTCGCCCCAAAGCTAGCACTAATCCCCTTTCTTTATTAACCCAGTACTCAATGCACCAGGAGTCCACTTCTGGGGCAGCTGCAGGGTGGCATTTTTAGGGTAAGAATGGCCCAATATCCATGGACTTTCCTATCCTAAGAGTATCAGGTTACAGCTACTGGTTTTAACCTGGCTGTTTATGAAAAATGGGTGCACCCCATGTTGTTTTTTAAAAAAATATTTATTGTTTACAGTAGAAAGCCTATTTTTAAATATTCAATTAATAAATAAAATGGCATGGGGTATCCCCATTTTTCAGAACTAGCCAATGTTAAACTGGCAGCTGGAGCTCAATGCTATCAAGATGGGAAGGTCCATGGCTATTTTGTCCTTTCACCATAAAAACATCAGAAGTACCAGAAGTGGAACATCACATTAGAGGGTTCACTTCTGACGTTAATCCAGCTCTTTCCGGTATCCTTGTTAAATTTGGGTACTGGGGTAATAGTAAGAGGTTATTAGTGTCAGCGTTTGGGTGACAATAAACACCGCTGGCTGACAGTGGTTTGCTTTTCATGGGAAAGCTGGGTGTCACCTATGGCCCCTTTAGGTTATCCAGCATCCAGGAAAGCGCTACTTACCTTACCTTACATGCAGTGCATGTGATGGAATGGCTGTGCGCTGCGCACCTCCCGCACTCCTTGGAGAGCTGCCGAAACTTCCGCAGCTGGCTGGCAACCAGAGGTTCCTTACATGCAAGTTGGCACCAAGGTAGCATCATGGCATTTACTGACTTTATATTCTAGTGATGTTAGGGAATGTCATGACGCTCCCTGTGTGCCACTTGTATGTAAGCAACCTCTGGTAGCCAGCCAATTGCAGGAGGTTTTCCAGCTCTCCAGGAAGTGCGGGAGATCTCTATTATTTACGGGAGTCTCCCGGACGATGCAGGAGAGCTGAGAAATATGTTTAAAATGTTTTTTTTTTTCACTTTTAGGCAGGGTGTAACAGGAGTAGTAAGATGGCTGACCTTCATTAGCCCCTGTCCCAATCAGGTGGTGGGACAGAGCACTACACTAGTTTTTAACAACTAAGTTGCCACAATCGCGTTGACAGTTCCAGTCCTGGCAGGTAATGGTGGGTGTCACCTGTAATTAATAGCCATCACCCGCTGGGTATGGACTGAGCCCAGTCTGTGAGCCCTCTTCATACCCCCTTGTCATACGTCAGTAAGGGGTTAAACCCTTCAAGTCCTACAACTCTGCAGATAAGATTGAGGTTTTGGCACAGTCCATGCAGGATTCTTGTACAGTCCTCGATCCTCCTCACGGACTAATTTCGTACATGGACAATACCAATTCTCAACAACTAGGTGGCGCTTCCTCATCACAAAGTTCTTTATTAGACTTATGACTCCTTCTTTAGGGTGAAGCCATGTGGCCATATTTAGGGGCCCCACTGTCACTAACAGCAAATATATGTAAGGACTGGTCTTATGATCACAGGGCACCTGGTAAAAAATGAGAGCTGCTGGGTCTTTCTGTTCAGAGATTGCAGGATTGACAAGGGTTAGCATTTCTTCTTATGCAGTCTCTGAGTTTCCTTTGTTTACTGCAGTTGATATATTAACTTTATAAGTAAGTGCACCCTTTACACTTGATGCCCTGCACTTGGTGTCCTCACCTCCTCTGACCTGTAGGATGCTTGGGGGGGTTTGACTGGGACACCCACATTATAATGCTTCACTTCAGTCAAATCCACAGCACACCATTATATACAAGTATTATCCACTATACACAGTGTGGCTAAACTATAATTTTTTTATTTTTTTTTCCAGATCTCTGCTTGTTGTCAGTGAAATGAAAAAGTCTTTTATACATCCAGAAGCTGGAAATCTGTATACACTTAAAGGGGTTGTCTCACTACATTGATTCATCTTACTTCAGTCCTGTTTTCTTGGTCTCATTTTGAATTAAGGGCGTGTTTACTGGCTTCTACTAGGCTGCAATAGAAGCCAGGTCTGTAGCTATAGCAACCAGCGCTGGCAGCCTATCAGGAGAGATCAAACAGGTCTGTAGCTATAGCAACCACTGCTGGCAGCCTATCAGGAGTGATCAAACAGGTCTGTAGTTATAGCGACCAGTGCTGGCAGCCTATCAGGAGAGATCAAACATGTCTGTAGCTATAGCAACCAGTGCTGGCGGCCTATCAGGAGAGATCAAACAGGTCTGTAGCTATAGCAACCAGCGCCGGCGGCCTATCAGGAGAGATCAAACAGGTCTGTAGCTATAGCGACTTGAGGAGCTGATGCAGCCCATACAAGAGGGGATATCTAGGAATAATTAGAATGCTGTTAATGGATACATATTGCATAGTGACTTGTTTTTTGCAAGATCTTTAACATAAAAAGCAGCGATCCTTGTAGTGAGACAACCCCTTTAAAGGGAACCTGTTACATTGAATATGCTATCAGATCTATGGCAGCATGTTATAGAGCAGGAGGTGCTGAGCAGATTGATATATTGTTCTGAACCCGCAACTATCTCCTAAATAAACCGCAAAGCTTCTCAGGACTCTCCCATAGCTTGGCTTTACTCGGAACTCCCATATATGTCTATGGGAGTGTCCCCACCATCTCTCTGTTCAAAATAGATAACTTTCTGGGCTTCTTTCATAGATAGGTGAGGGTCCAGAGGTGGGACCTGGAACTATCACACAACGATGGCATATCCTAGCAATATGCGATCACTGTCTAAATTAGGACAATCCCTTTAATCCCCATATCACCGGAGCCAGTTTTGGCCTCTTTAACAGCCCTATTTTTTAAATCTGACATGTGTCACTTTATGTGGGAATAACTTTTTGATACTTTTACCTATCCATGTGATTCAGAGACTGTTTTCTCCGGGCACACTGTGCTTTAAGTTAGTAAGAAATGTTGGTCCATACAATCCTTGTTTATTTGTGAAAAATATCGGAATTTGCCATTTTCAAAGTTCAAAAATGTCTGCGTGCAAGACAGAAAGTTATTCCACACAAAATGTTTTATAACTAGCATCTACCATATGTCTACCGTAGGTAGGCATCATTTTTAGATTTTTAGAAATCTAGTAGTCATTTTTCATATTTTCAAGAAAATTTGCAACATACATTTTTTTTAGAGACCAGTCCTTTTTTGAAGTGGCTTTGAGGGGTCTGCATGTTAGATACCCCCATAAAAGACTTTATCTAACAAACAACACACCTTAAATTATTCAAGACCGTGTTTAGGAAGTTTATTAACCCATAAGGTATTTCAGAGAAATTAAAGCAAAGTGGTGGTGAAACTTCAAAATTTCACTTTTTTTTGCATATTTTAAATTTTTATCCATTAGTCTCTGGAACAGGGTAGATGTTTTTCCAATTCTGCCATTTTTAGAGATATCCCATATGTGGCTCTAGTACACTATCCTCAGAATAGGAGGAGCACCTACCGGACTCTGGAGTCTCGTGTTCATTACGATGTTCTTGAGGCACCATTCTAGGAGTCCTGGAAAAAAAGGATCCCAAAATTTGTTACACAAATTCTTCCAAGTTTGGCAATACCCTATTTGTGGGTGTAAACTAATTTTTGGGCGCAGGGCAGGGCGTACAAGGGAGGGAGCGCTATTTGACCATTGGAACTCAGATTTTGGTGGGTGTCATGTCACATTTACAAAGCCTCCAAAGTACCAGAACAAGTGAAACCTTCCAGAATTTATCCAATCTTGGATTCAACACCCCTCATCTAATGGTGTATTGTGCATTTTGGGTTCACAGGTGTTCCACAGTTTTTTTTAGCATTGGGCCATGAAAATGGGGGAAAAAAATACAGTTCCGCCTTTATTTTTTAGCTTAATTTTTTACATCATTCGCACAAATGACATGCTATGTTTACGCAGTAGCTCGATACGATTATAGCGACACCTAATTTGTATTTATTTTAATGTTTTACTGCTTTTACACAATAAAAACACTTTCATTCAAAAACGAAAACACGTTTTAGTGCAGCAAAAGTAAAGAATGAATGTGCAGCATTGGGATGATCCAGAAGAGTATTGGGAGAATGTCATATGGTCAGATGAAACCAAAGTAGAACTATTTGGTAGAAACACAACTCGTTTGGAGGAGATTGAAGGCTGAGTTGCATCCCAAAAAACACCAAACTACCGTGAGGCAAGGGGGGGGGGCGACATCATATTTTGGAGCTGTTTCTCTGCAAAGGGACCAAAGGGCACTGATCGTGTACATGAAAGAATGAATGAGCCAGGTATCGTGAGATTTGAGTGTAAACCTCCCTCCATCAGCAAGGGCATTGAAGATGAAACGGCTGGGTCTTTCAGCATGACAATTATCCCAAGCACACCTGCCAGGGCAACGAAGGAGTGGCTTCATAAGAAGCATTTCAAGGTCCCCGGAGTGGCCTAGCCCAGTCCTCCAGATCTCAACCCCATAGAAAACCTGTGGAGGAAGTTGAAAGTCCGTGTTGCCCAGCGACAGCCCCAAAACATTACTGCTCTAGAGGAGATCTGCCTGGAGGAATGGGCCAACATGCCAGCAACAGTGTGCGCCAACCTTGTGAAGACTTACGAAAACATTTGACCTCTGTCATTGCCAACAAAGAAGATAGAACAAAGTATTGAGAGGAACTTTTGTAATTGACCTAATACTTATTTTCCACCATAATTTGCAAACAATTTCTTTCCAAATCAGACAATGGATTGTTGTATCTGGATGTTTGTTTTTCATCTTTGTCTCTTCTTGTTGAGGTCGGGACCTATGATGTGTCAATGTACAGGCCTCTCTCTTCTTTTGTAGGAGGGAGAACGCTAAACATCTTGGTGGCTGACTAAGTACTTTTTTCCCCACTGTAATCTGTTACCATGCGCCCACATCAGTCGGCTTAGATGCTATAAACACAGGTTCTCCAGGTCAGATCTCTGAGAACCCAACAGATCAAATATGAGTTATGGTGTATCTCGTACCCTTTTACCAACGGTAATTGCTAGTTAGCTCCTTAGCAGGTGGTGGTGGTGAGTGCAAGGAGAAACAATATGTCCAGTCAACCAGTTTCTCACTCTGTATTGACAAGGGCAGTGTTGTAGCCAGATAGTGGTAAATGCATGTGTGGGGGGAGCCAAAGTGTTTGGCACTGACTTGCCAACTCAATGAAGGAGAAGTCTCCTAGGCACCCTATATTTACTTGGACACTGAGGGTTCAGAAGCTGTGCCCGCACCATTCCCAGTCAGGACAGCCAGACTCCCGATACAATGCAGCTAGTTCCGATCTTGACTGTTTAACCACCTAGATGCTGCGGTCAATGGTGGCTGTGGCATACTACGGTGTAGTTGAAATCTTACCCGAGTGAGCACGTGAAGCACAACGAATACATCCAATAGGTTTCATTGTTTCATAGTTGTGTAGGCCAGAGAAAAAAGACGAGACGTGCCCATCCAGTTCAGCCTGTGTGCTATAAGTGTTTGAATCCAGTAGGAGGCAAAAGAACCCCAATGAGTTAGGAAGCAATTTGTCCTACATTTTCAGGCGAAACCATCCTTCCCGATCTCCATATCTGGCAATCAGAAAAATCCATGGATCACTTGGACCCCTCTCCTGAATCCGCTAGTCACTATGACTTGTTATATAATTACGCTCCAGAAATGCATCATTCAAACCTTTTTGAACTCTGTTATGTGGAATTCGCACCTCATGACAATTTCTTTGCAGTGAGTTCCACAGTCTCACTGCTCTTAAAGTAAAGTATCCCTTTCTTTGGTATGTAGAAACTTTCGTTCATCAAGTCGTAGAGGGAAGCCACCTTGTTATAGATTTAGCCCTGGGTATAAATAAATCTTGGGTGAGATATCTATATTGACCTTTGATGTATTTAACATATTTATATATGTCCCGAAGCATCAGATACTCGTTCTCTAACTAAATAACCCTCCATTCCTTGCTAATTCTTTCGGGGTATTGTTGGCCAAACCGTCCATTTTATTATTGTTGGTGCCAGCTTTGACTGTTCAAGCTATACAATGTCTTTCCTGGTTTTTTAAATATCGAACGTATTTTGTTTTTTTTTTTTTTTTTTATATTATATGGGGAATTGAGGTTGGTTCTTGGAGATTATTTCGGGGTATCCATTTTTTTTTTTCTAGTTTTTTTGTTGTTTTTATTGTTTTTTTTTTTTTTTTTTTGCTCGTTTTTGTGGTTGGGTTGGGTCTTTTTTTAAATTTTTTTTATTTTTTTTGGTGTGGGGGGGGGGTTTTTTTTTGCCTTTTTTTGGTGGGGGGGGGTTTTTGTAGTTTTTTTTTTTTTTTGGGTTTCTAAATTTATTCCTTTTTTATTAATTTTGGATTGTGGAGGTTATTTTTTATTGGGGGGTCGGGGGGGTTTTTTTTGTATTTTTTTTTTTTTTTTTTTAGAAATTCATACGTTGAAAATATTTATTACTTAGATGTATGTTGTTCGGGGGAGGGTATTTTTTTTTTTTTTATATGTTTTTTTTTATTTGTGTTTTTTTTTGCGGTTTGATATGTTGTTTTTTTGTTATTTCTTTATTTTTTTTTTATTTGATGGGTTTTTTTTTAAAAAAATCTTTTAAATTTTTAATTTTCGTTATCTTCTCCTCTTCTACGTATTTTAAATAAGTTTTTTAATAATAATTTGTAAAAAAATAATAAAATAAAAAAATATAAGTCGTGTTTAATAATATGTTTTCGTGTTTTTGTTTTTTTTTGATTATTTTGGTGGGTTCTAGTCATTTTTTGGTGGGGTGTTTTTTTTGACATTTTTTTTTTTTTTTTTGTTGGGATTTATTGATCTGGGTTGGTTTTTTTGGTTGTTAGTGTATTGATGGTGTGTTTATGTTTTTGATAAAAATAGCATTCTTAGTTCTTTGGGGGGGGGGGGGGCTTGTTGTGGGGGGTTTAGGGTTTCGTTTTATTGGGGTTTTTGGTTTTTTTTTTTGGGGAAATTTTATTTTGGGAAGAGCAAAAAAGTGTAAAAATCATAATTAAATATGTTAATGCTCTTTAAATTGAGAGGAAGAGTATTGTTTTTTCTGAATTTTATAATTAATTTTCATGTTTTTTTTTGGGTTTTTTTTTGTTTGGGTCTTTTTTTTTTTTGGAAAAGAAAAAAAATAACTATAAAAAAAATAAAGGTTGGTTTGTTTTTAATTTTTATTAGAACTTTTCGTTTGGGTTTTTGAATATAAAATGGGGGTGGGGGCGGGATGATTAACGCTTATTCATAAATATATACAATTTCCGTCTTTAATTTTTTTGATTTTTTTTTGGTGTTTTCTTTTTTGGGTATCGTGAGTCATGTCCTTCACGCTCCTAGCCAGACACTGACACCAGATACTGGTTGCTGTATTTTAGCCTCTAGCCATCACTGAGACACGATAAGTCTTTAGTAAATAACCTCTCATGAGACAGATGTATCAGTGAGTTGAATTTTTAGGTTTTTTGTTTTTGAGTTTTTTAATATTTTGGGTTTTTTTCTTGAGGGGGTGGGTAGGACACTCCAGACATTAAAAAAGATTTGGTTTTTCAAATTTTAAGAAAAATAATAAAAAAAAATAAAGAACTGGTGCCCAAACTGTCAACTAATTATTCCATGTGTGGTCTGGACCAGTGACTTGTATAATGGGAGAAATAATGTTCTCATTATGTGCATCTATGCCCTCCTTTAATGCACCCCTATCAGATAGCGAATTCTTTGCTTGGCAGCTGCGCTGGCCTAAAGTCATTGCGGCTGCTTAACACAGTATAATGCGGGTGTATCTGTCCCTCCAGAGAATTATGGACCGCATGATCTGGGCCTTATCCATTCGGAACACGGGGTGAGTCCGCTGCACGGGTTAAGCTTTTGTTTGACCTGGGAATTGGTGGCTGTGGGTCTGCATGGAGAGGGATGTCGAGCAATTAACCAACGAAGCGGGATGTATCATACATGGATTTTTAGTCTGGCAGCGGTTAACTCACACCGAGCGTGTCTGAACACATAGTCGCCTAAGAGAGAAAATAGGGAAATCATGCTTTTAAAGTCTTAAGTCGGTACCTGAGGTTACACTAAGTTGCTCCGCTTTTTCGTGGGAAGTAGCAAGTTCGCTGTGCGATATGTGATAACGAGTGGTGATGTCGTCAGGATGTTTGAGAAGTTAGGTGAGAGTCAGGGACGAACGCCTTGATCATCGGGGGCTCAGAGTACGCAGGCTTAGGCGTTTTGCTGGGTGATGTCGGGTGGGTGTTGCGAGACGAGGGAGAAAAAAGATAAGGGGTTTGTCAAGTTGATTCTACTACGGAGAGAGATCGGAAAGGCATTAAAATAACTCGGAAAACAGTAATATGGAGGATTCATGGGAATTGAATGTGCTAGAAAGGCAACACGTGGGTAAGGGGGTAATCCCGAAAAAAGTCGGGTTTGGCTACGTCAAGCGGGAGGGGAGTGAATAACGGCAGAGAATTGCAGAATGGGCAATCACAGGTAGCCATCGGGAGATATCCAATAGGGCTGCAAAAGGATTTGACGGTAGATCGGTGGCTCCGGGTAAGTTCACTTGAAACGTGGTGGGAGGCCATAAGTAAATAATAGGATTCGGTGATTATAATCCTACATAATGCAATTATCTGTGCCTCACCCGAACAGCGAAATCCGATAGTCCTCACCGGTGCTTGGGACCCGATCTTTATCAAGTCACATCGAGCATGGAGCTGATGATGCCTCAGGAAAGAGGGTTTAGGGTTGCATATGGTACAGTGAAATGGATGGTTCACCATGGACCGGGTTAAAGGATAGGGGTTGTGTCATGAGGTGGTGATGAGCGGAACGTAGCGTGTCTAATGGTGTAGGAAAGAGAGGTAGTAGTATGACGGAGGGTATTCTGTGTAACTAGAGGATTGTTAATGGGGGAGGGGTAAGATACTAAATGTAGAAAATGCTGGGGACTTTGGCGAAAGGGTCATAGGAGGTAGTGGGTGGAGGAGGAAACAGTGGAGGTACAAGAACGAACAACATGACGGCGCCGCGGACAGAGATCAGGGGTGCTCGAAAGGTGGAGCTAAAATGGGAGTGTGAATGGCGCCTAATACATGGGGAAGTCGGCGAATATCCATGTGGGATATGCTAAAGCAGGATTTGTGATCGTGGAATGTTCTCGTTGTTGAAGCATGATGGAACAGTGCGCCCAGAGGCGTGGTAATGATCTGATCTCAAGTATAGTAATCGCGTGAGCAGAGGACGTCAGAGAAGGAAAGATAAGCGAAAGACAGAACAGACAAGGAAAGCTACCCTCTGGCCCGGTAGGAGTGTAACTGCCCGACTTCGGGAGCCAATGGCGGACTTTAGCTCTGGAGTTGGTAATCAACGAAATTACATCAAGGCGGTGCTGCTAAACTTCTTCCCTGCGCTTTAGATCCTAGAAAAAATTTTATCGTGTGGATTGTTTTCACCTAATATCCGCTATGGTTGATCATCGTGGCATTGGTCTTCCTAACTAGGGTTAATCTCATGGGTGAGAGAGATAAATTGGAGGCGCGTGGCTAGGTGTCGTGGGGAGAGGGCGGGGCGGCAGATTGCATCTGCAGGTGACGAGGTCGGGGAGCGAACGAATGAGTGGGGGATTCATGGGACCTTCGATACAAGGTACGGCGGGGGACGTCGGGGTCGCGCCAGAGTGGTATGAAAAGAACAGGACGTGAGGGCAGGAAACGTCTGTGTGTGGAGAATTTTTGGTGAGAGAGTGGGGAAGTTGGTGGGGGGTAGGGAAGTGTGCACGTGTAGGGGGATAAGATGAAACGGGAGAAGATGAAGTAGGCAAGGAAGGGTGAGGGTCGGCGAGGGTTAATAACTTATGATGTTGGGAGGAACGTCAGTAGAGGACGGTGGAGAAGAGGTGATAGGAAAGGAAGGGGGGTTGTGTGAAAGAAGGAGTTCGTAGACGGCAGAAGGGAAGAGGGAGAGGGGTAGAGGGAAATCAAAGGGAAGGCGCAGGGTAAGTGAAAACGGGGTGGGTGGAGGCAACTAGTGAGGGAGGGGGAAGGAGGATGCGGGAGGAGGTGATATGAGAGGGAGGTAGGGGGGGTGACAGTCGGTAAACGTTAGGGGTGAGAGGAAAATCCAAAGGATGGGCGAGGTCCAGGCGTCGTGGAGGTATGAAGGGCCTGGTATGGTTCGGTTTATTTTGTTTAGAAAACTAACGAGGTGGGGTGTGTAAGTGATGGCATACTGACCATATGATATTATGACAAATACGGTGAGGCAAGGAGCTGGCTCGCCCAGTCAAAGTAGTCGGGAAATGATGAAATAGGGCGCACTCAATATGCCTTGCTTTTTATTTTTAGACAGATAGTATCACGCGATGAATTTTGCTTAGCTTGATTGATTTGTGCGACATCCAGGGTGCATTCTTACTGCAAAAAGAAGTGTGTTGAGCTGCGATATCATTCGATCTCCCTGTGGTTGAAGCAGAATTGATGAGGATAGGGGGGTCAAAGGGATTATGGATGTCGCGGCGAGGTTGAAAATATACTGTATAAGCTTGTGACAGATCGTGGAAGGGGCTTTTTAGTGCTCATACATGAATGTAGTGTCTAAGAGAGCAGGGGCAGTTGTAGGGAGACTAGAAGATTCGGGTTGTCATGGGCTCCACCATTTGGGCGCAAAGGAGGTTGCATTGTATGTCGAAAATTAATGTTATTGACAAAATACCTGCTTTAGCAATTTGATGAGATGCTCAATCACAAAGCGTCAGTATTCGAGCCAAATTCGATGGGTGTGCTTCACCTGGATATGTATTACAATCGGCTTGGGCCCTTCACTTAATGCTAATAACGCCTTGAATTCTGATTGTAGCCGCGTGGTTGCAGAAATCCTATTTTGCCTTTGAACTGGTCTCTTCATGCCTATCACAAGTATCTCTTTGCTCTTTGGGTTCTGTTCTTTTCATTTATTTTTGCCGGGCGGCCCTATAGCAGACCCCATTATTTAGCTATATATATTTGTTTTATTGCCATTCCCCACCCATTCGTAGTATTTACCCCACTAATGTGGACTTATCAACATGTTTCATTGAACTTGTATCTCCTCTTCATCTTTTCCTTGCTGCTTAGTGACTATGGGTTAATTTCGATACAGGGATTATTTACATATAGAGGGAGACGACATTGACACTCCTAGATCATCTCATTTCCGGTTCCTTTTACGATCCGTGTGTCTAACCAATTAGTTGAGATGACTATATAATCACACCTGTACTTTTGTTCAATATCGGAACCAGTCATAGTAGCTCAAAGTCCAGCAAATGTACTCTAGTTATCACCCACTAGCGACATATTTGTCGTCAGCTATTAGTAATTCTAGTCATTTATTTTTGGTTGGTCAGATTTTCCAACATTGCACCACTTGTGCTATAGTGTCTGTCAGACATGCAATTTCGGCGAATTTTATCAGTTCTTTTCTCTAGTTCCTTTTACTCCCTGATCTTTTTTTATACCTATTGCCTACACTTCCCCTCCACTCCACCCCCTGATTTATTACTAATTCACTCCTACTTCCTGTCCATTTTGTGACCCTATACAGCCTCGACCCATCCCCTATTTAGGTGTCACAGCACCATCTCCATAGCATCAGAGTCTTGTAGCCAAGGTAAGAAGGTCAGCCCAGTTATCCAAATAAACCCACAAATTCCCATCTTTCCGTACAGCCTAATTTTTGTCAGGGAAGCCAATTATTCACCTCCTTCCTTTTCTCCCCTCTGTCCTACATCATGGTGTGAGCCCGTGTCGAACCTGGTACATATTTCTGACTAATTACTTTGAGCCCTTGGATAGGTTCACATTTTTGCCTTGCAATGACATGTTTGAGGAGTAATTAAGTGTCCCTAGTGCACGTAATAATTTTTAATGGACCACTTCCCACCCCTTACCTTCTAAATGGCATTGGTTGCGAAATGTGGGTCACCGCACTGATCTAGCTGAACTGGTTTCTCAACAGCTCACCATCCATGAACCTAATCTGTGCAATCACCCGATGCACGAGCAGACTTCTGTCGAACTCCAAGCCCCGGGCCACTCACGCCGGGCGTAAACGAACTTATCCCTGTTCGTACGATCACGGTCTCTTGTGGCAGATGCCTGCTTCCACTGTCTGATGCCTCCGCCTAGATAATGGGGAGAGTCTCCCTACCATTCGTCTACTAGCACCTTCTTGTTATAGACCTGACCTACAGCACCCTCCTAGTTAACCCCTTTCTTGCACTATGTGAGAAGACTAGGTACGGCTGAGTGTACTTACTTGATCTCAGCTAAGCTACCATCCGCTAATTTCTGAACGACATCCAACCTCTATCCGCCCCAAATTGTCCACCTTTGCAAGCATCTTATTGTTGCAGGTGTGATACCAAGATCCAAGGACTAGCCTCCCTGACACCTCCTCCCTCTGCACTTCTTTCTCTACTGTACCACAGCTAGATGCCTTATGTTCCTGAACCTCATGTCTACACCCTCCCCAGTATCTAACATCTGCGTGTAGATTGCCTCATTGGCAGCAAGACCGGTACATCTTACTATGATTACGAAGTTGGCAATGGATCTCAGTGTACTGGCCACTTGCTCGATTGAAGGGTTCCAGTAGATCGCGGGTATTCGTAAGATAGGGGTGGCCAGTGGGGAGTGGCCACACATATCTTGTGCAAAGCAGTGCGATGCCTCCCCTCGAGAATGCGTTGCGTCTCAGGGGATGGCATACAGTAACTGCAACAGAGTTGTGCGACTAGCGACAGCCATTTGGTACAAAACATGGAACTGCATGGGGATTTGTTTACCAAAAGACTATATGAATAATGTTAATATTTAAATAAGCGAGTACGAATTCTGTCCCCTCTAACTATCCAAAATCTAAAGTCTCTCAATTCTCAGTAGTATCCACAATTTAAAGGAAACACACTTATATGGAATAACGCGCTCGCAGACTCAGTTCACTCGCTCAATATTAATCAGTTTAATCCTTTGCCCACACTGCCTGTTTGGGCCTGTGTCTGGGCACACCTCCTCTTTCAGGGAGCCACAAAAGCAATGATGGAATATAAAAGGGTTTTATTAAACAAATAGCATTGGGATAAGAATGTAGTTTTGTTATATTCGCATTATAGAAGTCTCTCAAACTGGCACCCACGGGGTCTTGACGGAAACGCTGGTACTGTCATATACTTCTGCCTCCTCCTCCTTCCTAAGACACTGTTCTCTCCAGTGGTCATCCCTCTCGTTTATGCATGCCACTGGCCTTGTAAAGTAATGCTTGGATTCCCGAGCTCTACTTCAGCTTATCCACGATTTCACAAGAAACCACCAAGGCGGCAACAAGACATATTAGTCTGAACTTTGTCCTTATTCAGAGTGATATACACAAACCCTCATAACTTCATCCCTTCCATTCTCTGCTATTTTAGCCAGAGCGGCACTGACGCTCCTCCCCCAAGTAAATTCGTCCCCAGGCTTTTGCTCTTCCTACTCCCTTCTGCAGTGTCCAAGTGATATCTCCTGGTGCACAGTCCAAAAATAAAATATGGAGTCGGAAATAGGCACTCAAGGGAGTAATTTTATTAGGAGTAATCGATTCCCGCTCTGGATCTGAGGTAACCTTTTTTTTTGATGGATGTGCTCTCACTAAAAACCTCCCAAATTTATTATTTTATCCCAAAAATGCATTTTTAAAAAAAAATTTCCATTTTTTACCCTTTACTGCTTCTTTGGGGCCCTTTTTGGGTGTGCTGATATTGTGTTGTGTTTGTACCAGCCTGTCACCAATCAAATTTAAACCCCAACCCAACCCCAATGCCCGTTTGCCCATTTGGTTTTCCATAGCCCGAGGCCCAAAATAATTGGGCCCCCAGGTATAGAAAACCTACCAAACCCCACCCAAAAAGGTAGAGTTTTAAGGGCAAAGACCCCATGAATTGGGTTTTCAGTCGGTTTTTCCACAGCAAGTTTCATCAGTGGGCAAGTAGAGCAAAAATTAAATACACAAAAAAAAGGGAAAATATGATCCCAAAGTGAGGGGGTATGACCCTGAAACCTCACAAAAGGGATCATATATGCCTGTTGCTTTTGTTTCTTTATCTACTTTTCGCTCTACTTGCCCACTGATGAAACTTGCTGTGGAAACGTGTTTGGGCTATATTTTTGGTTTATAGGGTGTTATAGATTGTTTAGTGTTATACTGCGGATTCGCCCCTTTTGGGGCGGGTGCACTGCTCAGGGTCATTTGTAGGGCTAGGATAGGGTGAGATTTCTTATACTCTTTTCCTAGGGGGAAAGTCTCTCCTTAAGGAGAGGAACCAATAAATTGGTCGGTATGAGGGTTTACTTGCCATTCAGACCTCACTGACTGTTTTGCATAAAGCAATGGCTTATGGGAAAAGAGCTGAGGAGCTCCACAGCGCACTCTATGAGGATAACTACATCCAATAGAGTCTCCTTCCGAAGCCACTCTTGCCTCTCACCCAGCCAACCAGTAAGTTCTACACTGCACTGACGAGGGGCAAATACCCCGAAACAGCTGTCTGTAGTTTTTGGCTCAAAACTCTTTTCCTAATCATTATTTTATAAACCCTTGAAGTTTCCCTGACACTCTTGGGATGAACACTGTTTGTGACTAGCAGTATTTGTCTTTGTATTTACAACCAGAATCCCATTGGTCTTTTATAGTGTGAGAAACAACCTATATGACCCAGACATTGTTCTGTGGATCTGCTGTAATAGGATTTTATTATTACAATAATAAATATTATGTTTTATGGGATATTTGTTTTTTTCTGTTATTTTAATATATAGTCTGCAGAACCTGTGTACACTGGTAACTACCACTATATGGTCACTGTATGGGGGTGATATACAGTCTGCAGAGTCTGTGCACACTGGTAACTACCACTATATGGTCACTGTATGGAGGTATATACAGTCTGCCCGAGTCTGTGTTTCATGGTAACTACCACTATATGGTCACTGTATGGAGGTAATATACAGTCTGCAGAGTCTGTGTACACTGGTAACTACCACTATATGGTCACTGTATGGGGGTAATATACAGTCTGCAGAGTCTGTGTACACTGGTAACTACCACTATATGGTCACTGTATGGTGGTAATATACAGTCTGCAGAGCCTGTGTACACTGGTAACTACCACTGTATGGTCACTGTATGGAGGTAATATATAGTCTATAAAGCCTCTGTACACTGGCAACTATCATTATATGGTTACTGTAAGGATCTAATAGTCTGCAGAGCCTGTGTACGCTGGTAGCTACCATTATATGGTCACTGTATGGCGGTAATATACAGTCTGTAGAGTCTGTGCACACTGGTAACTACCACTATATGGTCACTTTGAAAATTGGGGGTTTTAATAATACAGTCTGAGAGTCTGTGGTACACTGGTAACTACCACTATATGGTCACTGTATGGAGGTAATATACAGTCTGCAGAGTCTGTGTACACTGGTAACTACCACTTTTATGGTCACTGTATGGGGGAAATTTATTACAAGTCGGGCAGGAGGCCTGTTTTAAACATCGGGGTTTATCTACACTTTTTATGGGGTTAAAATGTATGGAAGGTAAAAAATACAAATTTCTGCAGAGCCTGTGTACACTTTTGGTAGTCAATACTTCCACTTAATGGTCCCCTTAATGCCTGTATGGAGGTAATATACATTCTGCAGAGCCTGTGTACACTGCTAACTACCACCATATGGTCACTGTATGGAGGTAATATACAGTCTGCAGAGCTTGTGTATATTGGTAACTACCACTATATGTTCACTGTATGGAGGTAATATACAGTCTGCAGAGCCTGTGTACACTGGTGTCTACCATATATGGTCTCTGTATGGTGGAAATTTTGGTAGTAGTGTAATGGTTAAGGTTCATACAATGGTTTAGCTCCCACCTCTCCTGGATGTTGAATAGGCTACCCAATGTCCAGGAGAGCTGGGTGACACCAAAACTCTCAATTAGCTTTCTTACAGAGCCATTATACAGTTAAGTGTAGAGGGCGGGACCTTTCTGTAAAGGGGGTGTGGCTTGATATGAAGAGGGCATGGTCTATCCCATTTTTTGGGCGGAAGCTTCAAACCTCCCTGAAGGCCATTTTCAAAACTTGACAAGTATGATATTAACTCCTGTTACAGGGTTAATATAGCCTCCAGCATTGACTGCAAAGCTGATCTGGGTCTGATAAGCCCTAGCAAATCATGCGACCCCATGTAATCACAAGACTGTGGGAGGCAGGAAGCTTCCTGACTATCTGCATGTACAGCACTCATTGATTGCTGTATATATGATTGGAAAGGCAGGGATGGTAACAATCAGTCCCTGCTTTCTTCTTGGAGAATTCGGCTAACACTGACAGCCAGCTCTCCACTCGCTCAGCTGCACAATTAGTGGGTGGCTGTGTACTCTGCATGGTCGTTTTAAAACATCCGTGTAGATTTAGATGTCGACCGTTCGGACGTTTATAGTCTAACGGGTGGTCGTCGTGTAGCTAATTCTAACACCAAACCTACAAAACAAACAATAGTAAACCAAACCAGAATAGCATATTCTGGTTTATCCAGCCTCACAAAAAAAACTGAATAAAAAGTCATAAAAAATTCCTCCAAATCCCAAAACGGTAACAGCGGAAACAGCAACTTATCCAACAAATAAAAAGCCCTCCATCAGAAAAAAAATATAGAAAAAAACTCTTGGAATATTGTGATATGAGAACATGATTTATTTATTTTTTCCAACTTGTTTTTATTCATTTTCCAATTTTAAACAAACATACTTGTTCAACTGGGGATCGGGGTGGGGGGGGGGAGGGGAGAGAAGGGGTATGTTTGGGGAGGGGAGGGGGAGTGTATGAGGACAGAGGAGTATAGGTGCAATGCAAGTATTACTTATAGAGTCTATTCACTGCAAATCACGAAGAGTTATAGATTAAATAGGAATCTCGGTATGATCAGCTAGGTCTCTTTACAGTGATCTTGCTGGAGATAAGTTCTCGAGCGGTGGATCCCGGTAGAAATTATAGAGTTCCTGGCGTGGGATATCTGTCTCCTGATGTGATCCGGGGTCGTCGCTCAAGGGTCCGAGAAGGCTGGGTAGTAGCTCAAGGCCTGGCTTTACCGAGTTGGATCTAGGTAGATTATCGCATTTTTTGCTTTAGCAATAGTAACAGGTTTCTATTGACATACCCACACACCAGGTGAGGAGTAAGGGGTATAAGGTTGGGGGGGGTCGAAGACACGCGGAACCACCTCCGTCCCTATGCATCGGTTTGAAAGTCGCCTTGTGAGGTTGAAGTAGCAGACTTAAGGATGATCTTCGATAACACCGCCAAGTGTCTGTCCGAGATACCAGGTCGTGGAGCAAAAGCATGTTCTAATGCGTGTTTGTATGTGGTTTGGGAGTATGTCAATTATGGGTTGCCATGTTAGGAAAAAAATTTCCACTCTACTTTCCTTTTGGAGAGAGGAATCCACCCAATCCATGCATAATAGATATGTCAGTTTATCTAAGAAAATACGTAGTGTGGGGACGGCGGGACCTATCCATGTTTGAAGAATAGTTTTTCGTGCTGCCGCTGATATGCAGAAAATTAATTGTTTAGTGTGGTTTGGAAGTCGTCGTTCCGTGTCTCGTAATATGCCAAAGAGGGCCCATTCTGGAGTGAGTGGTGTGGAGAGTGCGGTATGGGTGGTTAGGAATCTTTGGATTCGTTTCCAAAATGACTGACCGGACAGGCCCAGAAGCAGTGGTATAAGTTTGCCGTGCCCTTCCCGCACCTAGAGCATGATGGCGACGCGCAGCCCCTCATGATATAGTTGCGGCTAGGAGATAAGTATCCCCGGTGTAGAGTTTTTAAGGCCATCTCCCAGTAGGAGAAACTGGCAATGTGTTTGGATGCCTTTAATGTGGCTTCCAGCATCTCCTCCATCGTTGTATGGGGTAGGTCCGTTGTCCACCGCACCAGGCCACCTCCCCTGGACTCATATTGAAGTGGTGTATTAAGAGATTTGTAAAAGTTTGATACTTGACCCCGTGTTGCTTGTGTGTCTTTCAGTCTCCCTAGCATATTATCGCTCCATTCTCTATCCCCAAACCGCCTAATCACCCCAGCCACCTAGTTCTGGAGCTGTAGAAAATGGAAGACGTGGGATGCTACAAAGTTGTATTTGACGCATGCTTGATTAAAAGTGAGGGGTGCTCTCCTCTGGGGGTCCACCAGATCGCCCACCGTTCGTAGACCGCAGGAGTACCACTGCCGAAAGATAGGGTGGGGTTTGCCCGTCTGAAAGGCGGGATTGCCCAAAAATGACAGGCCCAGTGAGACCTCCTCTGATAACGAGAATTTACGGCGCGCCAGTCGCCATGCCTTCCAGGGTGTCAGGAGTAGGGGGTTAAGTTTTACTTCTGAAGGGAGGTCGCGGAATGAACATGATTTATTTTACAGGGCAATTATGACTGACGAATGTGAAGATGGGGCCTGTAAGAAAGACATGCGGCAGAGTTGCAGCAAACCCACAGATCACCCTAAGCAGTAAAAGCTCTTGCTCCGCCAGTGGACAGCGAACAAGGACTCTGAAACAGCTGTCTGCAAATGGGTGACTCTTCCTTGTGGAGGAAGTTTTGGCTTGGATAAAATCGCTCTTTTCGATAGGTTGGACTCGACTCACAGGGAAGTGACCTCCGGTAGGTGGCGCGGAAGAGAGAGTTTTCTTCCTTCTAGGGTAGAGCAATAATTTGCATTATATATTTCATTGATATAATATCATTAACTGGTTGGTCGTAATTCGAGTAAGGGAGTAACGGGCGGGCTCACTTGCAGAGCCCATTCCATTCAGGGTAGGTAACAGCCGGGACCTGAAGCAAGCAGCCTGGATCAAAGAGCGCTACGATCCTGGCATTTTAACTCTTTAGATGCTGTGTTGATCGAAGCTACAGCTTTTAACCCCTTAATAACCGCCCGCTGTCTTCTGACAGTCGGCAGATCTTGTTCCATGTCGCCAGAGACGTCAATAGACGCCGCTGATAAGGTTTGTGGCTCCCAATGCTGAAACTCAGCTGTAGTTAAAGGGATTGTCTCACCACGCTGTTTCACAGAGCCAGAAGCAACTTTCTTTCATGCATCCTGCCTCTTCCTGGTCAGGCTGTGGGTGGTTCTATGGCAGTGATTAGCATATCAGCTCCGTATTCAAAGACATAGCTAGTGTTTGGTAGAGAGACTAGCGCCAGCACAGGGAGCGGTCGCCATCTTGGATATGGAGCTTCAGCACACACTTCTACAACGGTCTGTTTAACAACTCACAGTTCTGACAGCCCTATCCAGCCACCGTAGCCACCCTCCAAGCTCCTCCAATGGCCCTTTGAGGCCAACCATAATTATGGTGTGGCCCTTGGTGAAAATGACTTTGGCACCCCTGTTATAGAGGAAGAGGCTGAGGGAAGGTAAGGGGAGGGTGGCCGGGAGAAATTGTGTCATCACAGTAAGCAACTTAAAAGGTTTCCAGCAGGGGACACCCTTCGAGTAGTACCATAATCTTTAAATAGCTAACTAAAATAAAAGAGACGCACCCCAAACCATGTTTCTACTAGTGCACATATGTTCTTTTTAGGGTGGCAACTCTATTTGGAGCCCCACTGGTAAAACTAAAGCAATCCTAAAAAGAAGCAATATTTCAGAAACGTGACCACAAGCTTCTCCTTTCTATGAATCTATATTCTCAACCACTGCTGATCGGGTTACTGATTATCTGAAAGTGAAACTATGGTGTCCCACTACTGCACCCCTGCAGGCAGCTGTTATCGGTGGAGGAACCTGCCACCAAGTATTTCTAATGGGAAAATTATGAGATGTGCCTCATCTTTACGACTGACGCAATGTTCAGTTACTGTGTGCGATTGTTTTACTGTTTTACTGCCCCTCTCATGGCCAACACCCGAGCTGCCTTCAGATGTTGCTGAAGCTGTTGTTGGCATTGACCTTGGCTTCCCCATTTACCTTGTTACTTGTCTGCTGCCTGCCGTGACCTTGCTACAACGTCACTTGCCTTGACCTACTACCTGCTTTGACCTTGCCAGAAATTCACCTGCCTCGAACCACTACCGGCCTTGATCTTGCCAGTTACCTCCTTTACCCCTGCCTTTTCCCAACCCAGCATTACCGCTTGATTTGGACTTATCCATTGCCCTCCTTAACCTTGCTAGAACTCCACCTGTCTTAACCCACTGCCTGCCCAAATACACCCTTCATCTCCTTCTTTGATACCACATTTAGTTATCAGCTGATGACTTGCCTGCCTTGACCTTGCTCAAACTTAACCTTCCTCAATCCATGGCCTGCTCTGACCTTGCTAGAACTTCACCTGCCCTGATCTACTGCCTGCCATGACCTTGCTAGAACTTCACCTGCCCTGATCTACTGCCTGCCATGACCCTGCTAGAACTTCACCTGCCCTAACCCACTGCTTGCCCTCACCTTGCTAGAACTTCACCTGCCCTGATTCACTGTCTGCCCTGACCGTGATAGAACTTCACCTGCCCTGTCCCACTGCCAGCCCTGACCTTGCTAGAACTTCACCTGCCCTGATCCACTGCCTGCCCTCACCTTGCTAGAACTTCACCTGCCCTGATCCACGGTCTGCCCTGACCTTGCTAGAACTTCACCGGCCTCGAACCACTGTCTGACATGACCTTACCAGAATTTTGCCTGCCTTGACCCACTGCGTGGCCTGACCTTGCTAGAACTTCACCTTCCCTAAACCACTTCCTGTTCTAACCTTGCTAGAACTTCACATGCCTTGACCCACTGCCTGCCCGACTACACCCTTCATCTCCTTCTTGGTACCACATTTAGTCATCAACTGTTGATGATTGTGACCATGTGAAGGGTAATAACCTGCCTAGACCCACTGCCTGCCCTGACATTGCTAGAACTTGACCTACCTTGAACCATTGCCTGCCCTGCTGTGAGCTTTCTAGAACTTCACTTGCCTTGACCCACTGCCTGCCCTGAACTTGCTAGAACTTGGGTTGAGTAAACTTTTTGAGACTTGTGATTTATTGCTATGGGTGGGCTCTCTAGTGTTATACTAAATGCACTATGAATGGGAGGGCTTGACTGTTTTCATCTCGCCTTTGTGTCTTGTTTAGTAGCAAATATATAAAAAGAGCTCTCGTGATACACGCGTTTCACAACTCTCTGCATGTGTTACATTTCAGAGGTCATGTCATTGGTTGGCAAGAACTTGTAATTTTTTTTTTTCCTTCTGTGTGATGGCAAAATAGCAAAAATTGAGGAAGATGAAAAACAAAGACATCACTATGAACTTCCTCCAAACTTTTCATCTTTGGCCTTTTGATTTTTTGAACTTCTTCACTTGTAGTATTTCAAAAACAACGCAAAACCACATTTCATGGGAAACAGAGATGGAAATACTACTTCATATGAAGCTTAATTATACTTGTATTCTATGACATGGTGTTTACACATTGATATGTCTAGAGGTTGAATATGTCGGTTACTTCTTGAGTGGCTAATTTCCCATGAACATTTGGCCTAAGGGATTTTTTTTTTGTATAAAATACAAAACGAACCAAAGCTGTGGGGCTAACATTAAAAGATGGAGGCTCAGTGTCAGCCTGGGTAACCATATGACAAACTTGTGCAATTGATTCTGGGGGCCCACAGGTGAAGTTGATTCTGGGGGCTTGCCCAGGAAGTTGATTTGGGGTCCCCATGAAGTTGTTCTGGGGCCCACCAGTGAAGTTGATTCTGGGGTGCACCAGTGAAGTTGATTCTGGGGGCCCACAGGTATTTGATTTCTGGGGCCCCCCCAGTGAAGTGATTCTGGGGGTCCCCCAAAAGTGAAGTTGATTCTGGGGGCCCCCAGGGAAGTTGTTTTGGGGGCCCACCAGTAAATTTGATTTGGGGCCACAACAAAGTTGATTTGGGGCCAACCAGTAAATTTTGATTCGGGTCCACCATAATTGTTTTGGGGCCCTGTGGGTGAAGATGATTTGGGGCCCACTGGTGCAATGTTTTCTGGTGCCCAATGGGGGCAGTTTTTTCGGGTCCCCCAAAAAATGGTGTAAAATTACTGGGGGACTCACCTTTGAGGAAATTTGGGCGCACCCTACAGTTTTCTATACAACCTCATATACTCGTTTTGTTTTTTAAACCTCTCTTTGTCTGCTTTTCTGCCTCTTCCTAGAACGCACGTGCAGTTGAAAAGCAAGTCCAGGTCTTCCATGCTCATGGCCCACAGGTGGTTTCTACTGTTCCCTTGTGAGCCAGCCCGAGCCTGGTAAGGTCCAATAGGTTTGGGTGAGCACAACGTGAAATGACTGAATTTGCTCTTGTTCTGTACTTATCAAAGTAATAGTGGGGTAGACAGGGCCCATATAAATCTGCAACCAGCCCTATTCAACAAATAGTAGTAATTGCTGGCTTCAAATGAAAACATTTTACCTTTTTTGCCTCATTTTCATGAAAAAGTCTCAATTGTCGTAGCCACTCCTCCCCTCCCCCCAGACCACCAGGGCTTATATGCTCCTTTCCCACGAGTTGAACAAGGATCAGACACTAGTTTTATTTAAACTATCATACTGATATTTTTTAATGGACCACCAGGGCCTCGATCCCACAGTACCACCATGTATTAGACATTTTGGGTTTTGACATGTATGAACGGGGCTGCGCCAATTTTCTGGTGTACTTTGAGCCCAAAAAAATGTATGAACAGACGCACTCCAAACTTAGGCGCGATAAGTCCCTTGATAATGCGCCAAAGACACTTTTTAGTGCGGCAAAAAGGGTTTGGGGGCGGGGGTCGCACCACATTAGTGGATTAGAAAATTTATGATTCCCTTTAAACCAACCCCGGCGCAGAAGTTAGAACAGCCAGACCAGGGTAAAGTTTGGTGCCTGAGCCCGACTTTGGTATTGGTCTACCGCCCGTTGTATGACCTGAGAAGAACAAAGACCCGGGTAAAGGTGGGGGCCTGAGCCACTTGTGGTATTGGCTCTACATGCCCTGTTGTATACGCAGAAGAAAAACCAGACCCGGGTAAAAGGGGGTGCCTGGCCAGATTTGGTATTGGCTCATCTGCCCCGATGTATGCTCAAAGAACCCCCAAAACCCGGGGGTTTTGGTGTGCTGAGCCAGACTTGGGTATTGGCTTTTACACTGCCCTGTTGTATGACCTGCAGAAGAACAGCCCCGGGCGGGTAAAGGGGGTGTTTAGCCGACTTTGGTATGGCTCTTAATGCCCCGTTGTATGACCCGCAGAAAAACAGACCAGGGTAAAGGGGTTTCCTGAGCCCGACTTGTGGTATGGCTTTACCTGCCCTGTATGTATGCCGCAGAAGAAAGACAGGGTAAAGGGGTGCCGAGCCAGACTTTGGTATTGGCTCTACATGCCCTGTTGTAGACCTGCAAAGAAACAGGGCCCAAAAAAGGAAAAAAGGTTTGCCTAGCAAATTTTGGATGTTTTTTTCCCTGCCTGTTGTTTTAAAATGCAGAGAACACCAGCCCGGGGGAAATTACGAAACCCCTTTGGTATTGGGTCTCAGCCCTGTAATTTTGGGCTGCAGAACAGCCAAGAAGGGTAAATTCCTGACCCAAAATTTGGGATTGGTTTTACATTTGTATTTGGGTAAAGGGGCCACCGGGAAAAAAGGTGGTTCTGGCCAGACCGTGGTTTCTTTACCACTGGCCCGAGTATACCGCAGAAGAACGGGGGTAAAAATGGTTCTGGCAAGACCCGGGTATTTGGCCCCTTTAAGTGTATTAGAATGCAGAAGAAAAGAAGGGTTTTAAAAATTCCAAGCCAAAACTTTGGGATTTGGCCAAAAACCTGCCCTGTTTTGTCAGAAGGGAAAATGCCAGACGGGAAAGGGGGTCCAGAGATTGTTTAAATTGGCTTCAGTGTTTTATGACCTGAAAAACCAGCCAACCAGGGGTAAAAGGGGGTTAAATTTTTTTGGCTTTTTACATCCCCGATGTATACTAAAGAAACCAGAAAAAGGGGGTTTCTGAGCCAATTGGGTTATTGGGCTCTTCACTCCCTGTTTTTTTTGACCCAGAAAACAGACCAGGGGTAAAAATTCTTACCAGGGGTTGTGGGTAAAATTACTCTATTTTTATGCCCTGGTTTTATAAGAAAAAAAAAAATAAAGGGGGGGTAAATTTTTTTATTTTTTAAAACAAATGCCCTGTATTTGAGGAAAAAAGCGCAGCCCGGGTTTTAAAAAAGGGGGGCGGCCTATTTTTATTGGGGGGTAACGCCCTGATGTATCCCGCAAAGGAACGCCGGGGGCAGGGTTTTAAATTGTTCCTAGAGACTTGTTTATTGGTTACAAATCCCTTTTATGCCAAAAAGGGAAACAGCCAAAAAAAGGGGTAAAGGTTGCCTAGCCAATTTGGTTTTGGCTCTACAGCCCCGTTTTGGTTTTGAAACCGAGAAGAACAGCCAAAAGGGTTTTAAAAAGGTGGTGCCCGAGGAAAATTTTTTAATATATATTTATATTAAAATTTTTTTTAAAAAAAATCCCTGACCATGTGAAAAATACACCACCTCCAGAAACCAAAGATTTGCAATCTTTTGTTTGCTGAGCTATAATCCTCAGCTTAAAGAGGGTTTCAAAAGTCTTCCTACTCCCTAAACTGTTCCTCATTTTTAAACATTACAGCCACAAACTTTAATGTATTTTATTGGTACTTTATGTGCTAGAACAATACAAAGTACCAAGTATTTGTAAAGTGTAAGGGTATATTCACATGGCGTATTTTGGCGCTTACTGTGTGCGCCGCAATATGCCGTGTATTTGAGAAGTACGCGCAGTTCAGCGCGTATTTCTAAAGCACGGGGCCGGCCCCATTCACTTCTTTTATCAGCAGTATGTAAGCGCCGCAAAGAGGTGACATGTCACTTCTCTCTCCCGGGCGTACAATACACTTGTATTGTACGCCGGGGGAGACGAGGCGTAATTCATTGTTCTCTATGAGAGCGATGAATTACCATAATTGTGTTGCACATTTCACCCATATTAAAGCGCAAATACGTGGCGAAATGCGTGCCGCAATTACGCCGTGTGAACATACCCTAAAGAGAGTTATACCTGCATTTCCAAATTTTCACAAATTAAATAACTGAGACGTGTTCGGTGCATATGTATTCTGCCCCCTGTACTTTGGTACCCCTAGATAAAATCCAGTGGGGTCAGTTGCCCTTAGAAGTCAATGTTTTTGCAAAAGTTTTGAGTTACACTTGAACAAAACCAGGGTTGGCAACTGTATTGCTAGAAGGATGGATTTACTCAATCTTCCACATAGGAGGCTTATTACAATTCTAAGCTTCTTTGCAGAAATTGAAAGGAAAATTCACGGTGAGTCTTGTACAAAATAACTCGCTGTCATGTAACGTCACTCAGCCTTATCGGCCTTCATGTGCTGCATGTGTCACAGTGGAGTGCAGTAGATAAGCCTGGAGGCCTTATCTGGCTCTCCCTTAAATCTGTCCACCAAGCATTCTGGGAGCAGGTTGTGCTGAATTAGTGATGTGCGAGTGGAAGATGAAGACAGACGGACACTATTTTTTGTACTAAGCTCCATAGGAAATGCTACAAGAGGGAATTACATGTCATGTTTATTTTGAGGTATAGTCTATAATTTCCACCTAAAGCTCCGTATAGACGAGTCCTTCTCACCAGTCAGTGTTTTGTCAGTAAATTTGGCACAAGTATCCAGTGATAGTGCGTCATGTGCTATCGCTTTATGAATGGTCGGGCTCCGGACTCTAGAACCCGTACTAATCTTGAGAAGAAAGGGGTGTAGTACTGGTTGTGTGATGAGGCTCTTCTATGTTTTCTCTCCACAGCAGCACATCTAGAGAACTGCAGAAAAAAAAAAAAACATAGCTATAGGACAATTTTCTATGTATGATACTGCTAAAAAATGGTCATAGAATTACAAAATAATACCACTAAACAAGGAACAAGTATTGTCACCATACTGTTACTGATCAAAATAAGAAACCAAGGTCAATATTACCAATAATACACGAGGGCCAAATAATACCACCACATCACAACCACCTATCACTACAAGATAGTGGCTAAATTACACTACAATACTGTTCCGCAATAAAAACCACCATACACAGACCAATATTACCGCCATACAGTGACCATATGGTTGTAGATACCAGTTGTACACAGGCAACAGAAAAATGACACAAAAAGGCGGCTTAAAAAACACAGCACATTTGCACACACGTCTATTTTTCAGTACAGAAAAAAAACAAACAATGGAGGTCTGTAGGGAGAAAAATGCTACAAAGTGTCTGATAAGATGCAGCACCTACAGCATGCTGCATTTATTTAACAAAAGCTACTGAATAAAAAAAACACCCAAAGTAAAAAAGAATAAAACAAGTCACAAAAAAAGCAGTGGCCCTCATTTATTATCGCTGTCTAAAGGTATGTTCACACGGCTTATTATGCCTTGTGTTTTGGAACCACGCACTGATCAGTGCGTAATTCCAAAGCATGGGGTCGGCCCCATAGACGTTGCATTGTCAGAGGCGCATAATCACCGCTAACAATTGACATGTCACTTCTCTCCCCCAGCGTACAATACAATCTTATTATATGCACGGGGAGACGACGCGTAATGCATAGCTCTGAGAGCTATGAATTACCATAATTGCGCCGCGCATTCCACGTAAAAAAGGCAATACGCCGCGAAATGGCCCCAAAAATAGTGGCAAAATAAGGGGGGTTAACAACCCAAAAAATTAGAAACATGGATGTTCAAAACGTTTGTGGTGCAAGCGGGCGTAATTGTGCTGCAATGCGCCCAAAATACACATTGCAAAGACAGTATTGTCGGTCGGTCATTGAGTTCTATGCTAAATAAAATGATAGGAGGCCGGGCCGTAATGCTGTTGAAAATACACCTACTATGCGAAATTTTCAACTCAGGGGTACAGGTCCCTGTCAAACGCTGTGCAAACAAAGCCATAAACTTAGACAGGCCGTCAAAAAATGCACCCCATTTATCACTGTGGCTCGTGTTGCTTGATAAATCAGTGCAGCTTCAGCATTGTCTAACCTTTTAGAACAGTTTATTTTGGGGCTTACTTTGTACAGCAGAGTTTTGGAGCATTTTCTTGCTGTTGTGTGTCGCATTGTAGCCACATCCACTTTACAGTGACGAAATACCACTTTTCAATAAACCACACCTGCATGTCAAACAGGGCGGAGAAAGCGTCTTAAGCTCATAATAAATGTCTCCAGGAGATGCTGCGCCGAAATTGCGCCACTTTTTTATGCATTTTCAGACACTTTCCTGGTGCAACCACATAAGTTAATGAGTGCCAATGTCTGTAGTGTGTTTTATATTTGCTCATTGACTTACAACTAACATTTGGCTGCATTCTGGGTTATAAAAAAATTGGCCCTTATTTATCAAGACCGTCTGGCAAGACTGACTTTGTTGCCCATGAGCTTTGATTGGTTGCTATGGGCAACACAGACGACTTTAATGTTAGACAGTTTTTTGATAATTAAGGCACATCCTCTACTGAGCTGTTAGGTGGGGATCATCCTGAGTATGGGGCCTTTTTCAACACGCATTTTTTGCAAAAAACATTTTTAAAAAATGTGCTAGAATCCTGAAATTTCTCCATTTTTTTTTTTTTTTAACCAAACCCGGCAGCTGAAAATTTCCCAAAATCAATAAAGAACATAAAGCAAAAACAGATTTTGCTTTTTTAGCTTTTTTTTTCACTTTAGGTGCAACCTTTTTGGTCAGTAGCAGTTTTTTTCAAAGTGTGCCACAGATTCAGTTTGTAGCATTGTTCTCCCCATAGGCTAACACTGTTTTATTTTTCCGCACCCAAAAAACAAGTGTGCTTACATGCTATGCTTTTTTTTTTTTTTATTAATTCCAAAGCTTTTTTATTAAAAAAATTTTAAAAAGGAAAAAAAAAAAAAAAACGGTAACACACCATTGTTATGTCTAGAACAACTTACAACATAGTAGAGCAAACTGTGTTATCAAAGTATAACATAAACAGATTAAATGAGGTATCAAAATAATTTTAGATGAAAGGAAATTGTTGCAAAAAATTTTTGTAAGTACTGAGGTTATTTAACATTACGTACAGGTTATTTTTTTTAATGTGTTTTTGTTGTAACGTTTTCCCCCTTCAAATGATGATAGACCCGGGTTTTTGAGAAAAAAATTTACCGGAGGGAGAGGGGGGTGTATAAAAAACACTTTTTTGGGAAAAATTGTCCAAAAAACTACATGAAAAACACATGATTATAAAGAAAAAATAAGTTTTGGAAGCGTTTTTTGGGGGAAGGGCAAAAAAAGCCATGTAAAATACAAATGTCAAGGGGGCCTGATAGGAAATATGTATGTAACATACCCCTGTTTCCCCAAAAATAAAACTGTGTCTTATATACATTTTTGCTCTTAGAGACTTGCTAGGTCTTATTTTCGGGGGATGTCTTATTTTTTCATGAACAAGAATTCACTTTAGGTTGAAAAAAAAACGACTGTATTAATATATGGGTTTTTTCACAAAAATCAGCTAGCAGCCAAACTCTGACTTTCATCAGGAATTTCTTGTGACTATTTCCATGTACAACAATCTATGGTACATTTAGGCTATGTTCACACGGGTTATTCACGGCGTAATTGCGGGATGTATTTCGCCCGCAATTATACCGTGTGCTCTGCAGGGGGGGGGCGGGGGGGGAGACGCACTCGCCGCCCCCTGAATCATTATTCTTGGCACTATAAACCCCTGAATAATAATATTCACTTTTCTATAACACCTGTATTGTTCCGAGCGGGAGAGGAAGAATCATGTTTTCTTGAGAGTGGATTACCGTAATGACTGGGACGGATTCCCCCCCGATTTTGCGCAGTACGGCACAAAAAACGGGGGGAAATACGTCCCATTTTTTA
>JAODAL010030254.1:0-50249 GCA_025379985.1 Phyllomedusa bahiana | reverse complement strand
TGGTAACTACACAATTGCGGATTAAAAATTTAACTGCAAGGGGCCCTTTCAAAAAATTTGGGCTGGGAAAAGTGCCAAAAAAACCGTATCTGTAATTTTTGGAAATAAAAAGGATTTTTTGGCCCCTATCAATTAACTGGGGGACTAAAAAATTGCGTATTCACTTTTAAGTGAAAGGGTTTCCCTTTAAATAAACAATGCTGTAGGCCCCAAAAAAAAAAAAACCGTACGAAAATTTGGATATTCAAGGGTTTTTTTTTAGTAAATTTAAAATTTCCCCTTTTGGTAATACACATTTGCGGGATTCAAATTTAACTGCAGGTGGCTCTATAAAAATCGGACTGGGCAAAAGTGAAAAAACACGTATCTGAATGTATTGGGATAATAAAAGGATTTTTTGGCACCTATCAATTCCCCTGTGGTACTAAAAAATTGCAGTATTCACTTTTTAAGTGAAAAAGGTCCCTCAATGAACAAAGCGTAGTGCCCCAAAAGTCAAAAAACACGTATCTGTAATTATTCGGTTTTAAAGGGGTTTTTTTGGCACCTAAAACCTGGCTGATTGCTGGTTTTCAAATTTTAAGTCCAAGGTGGATTTATCAAAAAGGTGAATGGGCAAAATTGAAAATGAACCCCTATCTGAAATGTATATGATAATAAAAATGGAGTTTTTGCCCTAAAAAAAGAGACCGGATTATAGAAAAGTGTGTACCCTAAAAGTTCGGGCTGCCCAAATCGGGAAAATTTTTAAATTTAGAAAATGTTAAAAAAAAACTATTGCAATGTCACACTAATCTTGGTGAACTTTACCAGTATTTTTATGAGCTTGTCTGGGGTTCGCCCCGGGGGCCCCCTTCCGCCCCCCCCCTGACTTTACAGCGGTAGATGCCCCTTTAAATTTTACCTAACTATAAAAAATTTTTCCAAAACTCAAAATCTAACTAAAATTTTAAGGACACAGCTAATAGAAGGTTTCTCTGTGAAGAAAAAGAATAAAATTTTGCTGAGCTGTTTTACACAAGCAGAGCGCCGTTCCCTTTGCTTGGACGCTGGGAGAACTGAGGCGAACAGGGAAAAGTGTTCTATGTAAGAGGGCATGTGATTTTTTCCCGCCAATCGCAACCATACACACCCAGTCATGACTGCACACACATCTCACCCTCTTATTTCTGTAATCTGATTTGCTGGCCGCCAATATTACAGGAAGCGCCGGAAAAAAGGCGGCGATCTTATAGATGTGCACAGATTTTAACCTAAATTATCGCCATGATCTAAAAATCGTCACATAAAACTGTGCCGATTTCAACGTTGTCGATAATAATCGATCAACCACTTACATGACCCTGGAGGGATTACCCAACACTTCCAATGAGATTGACTATACATTTTATTTCGCTCCAAAATACCCATTTAAGTGGATTGACTTTTTTCTATTAGATCGAAAAGCTCTTGTGAATGTGCACAAACTGAAATAGCTTTATCACTTGGGTCCGACCACGCCCCGACCTCTCTTTACTTATCAGACCACATCAGAGAACATCTCCAAACTTCCTTGGAGATTGAATCTTTTATGTTAAATTCTGCCACAAATACTTCGGAAGTATCGAGGGCCTTCAGGAATATTTCAATATTAATTTCCTTCTGCTCCTTCATAGAATCTTGAAGTATGTCCTCAAGAATTATATTAGAGGTATTTGCATGAAGTTAGCATCTAAAGAAAAAAAGCGCAAATGAATCAGTGGTTAATAAGATCTTGGACAACATAAGAAATTAGATAAAAGTTTCAAAAATAATTAACCCCTAATATGTTAAAAAATAACATTTTAACAAAGTAATATTTTATGGTGCCTTTATTTAAAAGAACATAAATCCACAATTGCGAAACTAAAATGGAATTTTTATGCTTCAAGGTGTTAGACATACAAATTGTTGGCGCGCGCAGAGTTTAAGACCCTTCAAAGTTATTTCTTAAAATACCGTATATTTCCACTCAGATAGGGCAATAACTAGGGACCACCCAATTATCTCCAATTATTCAATTTCCTTATTACCATTCCCTTTATAATTTAAGGGTTCGACCCTAATCTTCTTCGCCATTGCACAGATCAAATTAAACATTTTCTAATGAGCTGGGCTCGATTCTCCAGCTTTTAACTGAAGAAGACCTATCGGATGCACTGAATTTCTCCAATTACTGTGATGGAGAATTCGAAAAAACGCATTAACTCATCCAATTTAAACAAAGCAACCCGGACCGGATGGGTCTTCCAAAGGAGTACTAAAATTATTTAAATCCATTCTTCTTCCCCTTGATGGTTTCCAATTTTGTACAATTAATATTGACTAAAGGATCTCCTCCTCTGAAATGCTTCATGCAAGGTGACTCACTATCCCGCAAACTCGGGTAACCTTTCAGAATGTAAGTCACTAACTACAGTACCCATATTTTGTTGAATTGTGATATAAAAATTTTATTCTAAACTTATTGCACTCCCAGTTTTTAAACGACATCTCTTCCTTCGTTGATCAATTGGATCAAGTAGGGTTTGTGAAAGGTCGGCAAACCAGAGGATGGTGTGTTCGGTTAGAGTTCTAGATGTCTTGCATTTCATTAATTCTAAATAAAACCCTCGGCACTTATATCCGCTAGATGCAGAGAAAAGCCTTTGACAGATATTAATTGGGATTATATTAAAGAGGGTATTGAAAAAATTTGGCTTCTCTGGTTGCGATTTTAGTGCAATGTACGGCTATGTATACCTCCCTTCCGCAGCAGTATTGTCTTCAGGTTTTCTTTCGCCTTCCTTTCCATATCTATGGTTCCAACAGGTTGACCTCTTTCCCCCCTTTATCTTTCACGCTTGGTGTTATAGAGCCTCTGGCTGAATGTATCAGATGTTATAACCTTTACAGGTAATGATGCCGCAGGAGTCGAACATAAATCAGTCTGTATGCAGACGACATTTTGATTATTTGTCGAGACATGCTCCTCAATTCCACATTTACTTAATCTTTTGAAGCTTTATAGTTTAAAGTGTCCTATATAAACTAAAAACTTAACTAATCTACCCTGATGCCTTTGCATGTGCATTCTTCAGGTCTAGCAGACTGTCGATTTCAGTCACATATTTGCTCTGACACTTCTATTTTCCTATCTTGGTATAAAAATATTTTAATATTACAAAAATAGGTATTAGCGGTAACTTGGCCTTGGTATATGAACACTTTAGTCTAGAAGTTGATTGATTAAATATTCTTCTCTTTTCCTGGATCGCACGGTTAATGTTGTTAAAATGATTGCTTTTACATCTAAATATCTGTTTGTATGTAGATGTCTGCCCTTTGTGTTTCCCTCACTCGCTTATTAAAAAAACTTACAATCCGTATTACTTAAATTATTTGGGGGCAAAGAAGGCCTAGACTGTAATAGACGATTTTTGTTTACAGTCAAGAAGGGTGGTATGTCTGTGCCAACCTATGCATCTGTCTAATGCTGTCAGCTATTTTGGATGCCGGTACTTTCTGTGGAATATCCAAGCATACATCACTGTTCCAGCTTGAAAAATGCCACCTGTACCCCTACACGGTTAGAGAACTCCTTATTGCATTACTTTTAGGGATTACTATCCCTAATACTGACCTACCCTTCTTCAACACTTATTTCTATCTTGGAACAAATATGTTGTGAAGAATCATCTAATACCTATTTCAAAACAGTTGTGTCCGATTTTAATTCTTCAGTTATGTATCCCTCACGTCTCCCTTTATGATTGGACAGCTATGGGGATTCATATGATTGACCTTCTTTATTCTAATGAGCAACTTAAACCCTTTTCTGACTTAACTAAGGAGTTCAATATTGCCCAAACTACATTTTACAAATATCTTCAAGTTAGGCATGTTTTGAATGATATGCTACACTTGGGGAGGTTGGGAGTGGAATCAATACTAAGCCATTTTTTCAATACTGTTACTAGATATGAGAAGGGATTATCCATTTCCTATAACCAATTGTTATCAGTTACGTTTCAATCATCCCCTAGCTATTTTCTTAAATGGGGAAAGGAACTAAATGTAAAATATACAAATGAGGATTGGATGTTAGCGGCTGCGACCTCTATCAAGTTCTCAAGGTGTGTAAAGCACTTGGAAATCGTGACGAAAATCCACCTTAGGTGGTACCTTACGCCAAATCGTATTTCCCATATTTCCCCTGGTTATTCCAATCTTTGCTGGAGAGCTTGTGATAGTGTAGGAACCCCTATGCATATGTGGTGGTCATGTTCTGTTGTTAAAAAGTTGTGGTCTCAGGTGGAGTCAATGGCTAAAGAAATTTTCCAATTTAACATTTCATTCTCTCCACAACTGGCTATACTCGACTTTACCTTAGATGATTACCATTTGTCTTTCCAAACTGTCCTTTACCATCTTTTGCTCGCCACCAGACTGACCATAGCAGCTCACTGGAAATCTGCAGAGATTCTTAGCACTGCAGAAGTTATTAATAGAGTTAATTTCCATTTTAAATGTGAAACTTGCTTGGCGATTCCTCCATACCTGGTAGCTGGAATTAAAAATAAATGGACATTTTGGACTGAGTCCAAGTACTTTGTGACTGGTTAACTCTGTTGATAATTATTTTTTTCTTTTACTGAACTGTTTAGTTGTGCTCCTGGGTAATGTTTTCGTTTGCTGAACATTCACTCCGCACACTGATTCTCCATTATCTCTACTTGAGATAAAAAATGTCAATTTTTATTTGAGTGTATTTCATGGCAATTGTTTTAATTTTTGTTTTGTTCCTTTTCCCCTGTGTTGGGAAATTTCTTTCTTTTTGTAAAACTCTGTTATAATCTCAATAAAAATTATGGTTTAAAAAAATAAAAAAATGTGAGGGAGAAATGCCACTTAGAAGCCACATTTCTGTTCCAAAGGACCTTGATTAAAGCTGTATCTCACAGCTCCATGACCCCAAAACCATTGACAGTGCTAAAAATTTTATAGATGAAGGGCGACGTGTATGAATCTCGCTGCGTCGGAGCGCACGTTTTCGCCCGATTTCAAGTGAAAGCTGCGCCTCGTATATGTCGGCGCCCGAGGTGTAAAGTCCACCGCGCCTCACCAGAGTGTGAGGCACAGTGCAAGTGTATTCCGATTCGAGACTGGCTGGAAAACAGCGAGAAATCATTAAACATGTTAGTGAATAGCAAAAAGAGTTGTTTTTCAAATTAATGAATGAATAAAGTGAAAAATCAAAGTTGTCTAAAAACGATTAAATGTAGTGAAAAACTGGATCATTAAAAATTAAAGTGAAAATATCGCTCAAGAAATAAATCTCAGCTCTCAGTTCCGTGAGGCATGGAGTATGAATACAAAAAATCGTTTTTATTAGGTGTAAAACATTATCTGAAAAAGAGCTAAAACCTTCTAAAAAAAATACATAAATAAAATCACTAACAAAAAATCAATAATGGCGCAACATCAGGAATTTGGATATAGAAAATTGCCGGGAACTACAGTAATTCAAATTCTGTAAGCGCTTCTCATTACATAGTTACATAGTTACATAGTTAGTACGGTTGAAAGAAGACACATGTCCATCAAGTTCAACCAAGGGTGGGGAAAATGTGGGTGAGGGAGAGAGACAAGGACTTTAAGCACAGCCTCACCACTGGTTAATGCCCTGAAACCCACAAGGCAGGAACCAATCTGCTCCAGTGGAGACCATATCTCTGACCCCAGAGCCTCCCCAGACCCCAGAGCCAGGATCCAGAATTTTACATAGCTACGTACGCATTAATATTCTTTAGTTCCAGGTAGGTATCTAAGCCTTTCTTGAAACTCTCTACAGTTCCTGCTGTGACCAGCTCCTCAGGCAGGCTATTCCACAGATTCACAGTTCTTACAGTGAAGAACGCTCTTCTCCTCCTTTTTTCTCTAGTCGAAGGGAATGTCCCCTTGTCTTTTAGGGGACTTCACTTGAAATAATTTTTCCCCATTCTTTTTGTAGGGACCATTTATATCTTTATATAAATTAATCATGTCCCCCCGAAGCCGTCTTTTCTCAAGACTAAATAAGTTCAATTCTACTAACCTCTCCTCATAACTATGATGCTCCATTCCCCTTATAAGTTTGATTGCTCGTCTTTGCACTCTCTCTAGCTCCATTACATCTCTTCTATAAACTGGGGCCCAGAACTGAACAGTATATTCTAAGTGAGGTTGCACCAATGCTTTGTACAGTGGTAGAATTACATCCTTGTCCCGCGAGTCCATGCCTCTTTTAATACAAGCCAATATCTTACTTGCACTAGAGGCAGCTGATTGACATTGCATGCTGTTCTGTAGTCTATGATCTACAAGAACGCCCAGATCTTTCTCAGCAAGCGATTCTCCAAGTTTTTCTCCCCATAGGACATATGACTAGTATTGAGCGATTATTATCGACAAAGTTAAAATCGGCACAGTTTTTATGTTGATCGAAATTTTTAGATCATGCGATAATTTACGTTAAAATCTGTGCATCATCTATTAATATCGCGCCATTTTCGGCGCTTCCTATCATTTTGGCGGCCAGCAAATCAGCTTACAGAATAGAGCAGGGTGAGATGTGTGTGCGATGTCATGACTGGGATGTGTATGGTTGCGATTGGCTGGAAAAATCACCTGACCTCGTTTCACATAGAACAGCCCTTCCTGTTCATGATCAGTGTCTCTCAGCGTCTCATAGCAGGAGGACGTGCGCTCTGCCTGTGTCCAAACAGCTCAGTGCAATTATTCTATTTCTTCACAGAGAAAGCTCTACTGTTAGCTGTGATCCTTACAACTTAGTTAGATTAGAGATTTGAATATTTTATGTAGTTAGCTAGAGAATTTTAAAGCAGCATCTACCGCTGTAAAGTCACAGGGGTAGCGGGGTGGGGGTGGGGCCCGCGGGCGAACACAGACAAGCTCTATCTATAAAGAACACTGAATAAAGTTCACCAAGACTTAGTGTAGACATTGCACTGCAATATCTTTATTATTAATAGTTTGCTATTGAAATATTTCCTGGATATTGGGCAGCCTGAACTTATATTGGATACACATCATTTCTAGTAACTGCAGGTCTCTTTGTTAGGTGCAAAACTCCACTTTTATTATCAGTATACATTTCAGATAGGTGTTCATTTTCAATTTTACCCATTCCACCTGTGTTGATATATCCACCTTGCAGTTAAATTACAATCCAGCAATCTTGTAGTCAGCACAGGTTGTTTGTTGCCAAAAATACCATGTATCATACGAAAACATAACAGATACGTGTTTTTTTGAGTTTTGCGCACCCAGCTTTGTTCATTGACGCAGCATCCACGTAAATCTACAGCAGCAATTCTATATTCACCACAGGTGAATTGAAAGGTGCAAAAAATACCGTGTATTATACGAAAACATAACAGATACGTGTTTTTTGACTTTTGCTCACCCAGCTTTGTTCATTGACGCAGCATCCACATAAATCTTAAAACAGCAATTCTATAGTCACCACAGGTGAATTGAAAGGTGCAAAAAATACCGTGTATTATACGAAAACATAACAGATATGTGTTTTTTGCACTTTTGCCCAGTCCAGATTTGTTGATAGACACCTTGCAGTTAAATTTGAATCCAGCAATTTTGTTTTGATTAGAGGGATTTGAGAATAGCTGTGATTTGCCATCTTTTAATAAGAGACTTTCCAAAACTATTCCATACCTTCTCAAATTTTTATATTTCTGAACATAGAGCGAAATGCAGGTGGTAAGCGAGCAAAGAGGGGGGTAGCACATGGAGGTAGAGGTACGAGAGAAGGTGCTCCTTCCAGTGCTGGCGACAACACGCATGCCAGCGGATCGTCAGTTGCAGGACCGTCAGGCCTGTCATCGCTGGGTCAGGGCCCTGTGAATCTAAGTAACGAACATCGTCGCCAATCTGTCCTTCAGTGGTTAATGCAACCTGCATCTAGCAGTCTTACCTCCTCGTCCTCCCAGTCACGGCCACAAATGTCGTCATCAGCATCGTCAGCATGGATCATGCGGGTTTTGGGGTCATGCTGTGGTCCAGAACAGGCATAGTCAATGTCCAGTTCAACTAAAATGGTGGTTGAAAGACTCCTTTTTCCGGCACTTTTTAAATCTGGGGGTTATGCAGGTTTGGGGCTCATGCTGTGGCCCAGGACAGGTATAGTCAATGTCCAGTTCAACTAAAATGGTGGTTGAAAGACTCCTTTTTGCGGCACTTTTTAAATGTGGGGGTCATGCAGGTTTGGGGCTCATGCTGTGGCCCAGGACAGGTATAGTCAATGTCCAGTTCAACTAAAATGGTGGTTGAAAGACTCCTTTTTCCGGCACTTTTTAATCTGGGGTCATGCAGGTTTGGGGCTCATGCTGTGGCCCAGGACAGGTATAGTCAATGTCCAGTGAAACTAAAATGGTGGTTGAAAGACTCCTTTTTCCGGCACTTTTAAATCTGGGGGTCATGCAGGTTTGGGGCTCATGCTGCGTTCCAGGACAGGGATATTCAATGTCCAGTTCAAGTAAGATGATGGTTCAAATCATACTGCCTTCTGGCACTTTTTAATTTGTGGGTGATGCAGGTTTAAGGGTCATGCTGTGGTGTAAGACAGGGATAGTGAATGGTGTGTGTTTTTTTTTTGTGGCTTTTATAACCTAAGTGTGTTACCTAAGATGTAGCACGTATCCATTTGACTGTTGTGGATGTTAATTCCAGCTTCTCCAGCCCTGTTTGGGTGTAAGAATGAAGGTGTTGTTGCTCTCCCATAGACTTTAATGGTCATCGCTCATAATCGACTGCTCACTATCGAAAAACCTTATCGATGATGGCCGACTATCGACTATCACCCGATGTCGATAGCCAACGTAATCACTCAACACTAATTAACAGTTTTCTATTGAAATATTTCCTGGATATTGGGCAGCCTGAACTTATATTAGGATACACATCTTTTCTGGTAACTGCAGGTCTCTTTGTTAGGTGCAAAACTCCACTTTTATTATAAGTATACATTTCACATAGGTGTTCTTTTTCAATTTTGCCCATTCCAGCTTTGTTGATATAGCCACCTTGCAGTTAAATTACAATCCAGCAATTTTGTAGTCAGCACAGGTTGATAGGTGGCAAAAATACCTTTTATTATCCGAATACATTACAGATGCGTGTTTTTTCAATTTTGCGCACTACAGCTTTATTCATTGAGGCACCTTGCACTTAAATGTGAATACAGCAATTTTGTAGTCACCATAGGTGAATTGAAAGGTGCCAAAAAATACCTTTTATTATCCGAATACATTACAGATACGTGTTTTTTCACTTTGGCGCACCACAGCTTTGTTCATTAAGGCACCTTGCACTTAAATGTGAAAACAGCAATTTTGAAGTCACCACAGGTGAATTGAAAGGTGCCGAAAATACCTTTTATTATCCGAATACATTACAGATACGTGTTTTTTCACTTTTGCGCACTACAGCTTTGTTCATTGAGGCACCTTGCACTTAAATGTGAATACAGCAATTTTGTAGTCACCACAGGTGAATTGATAGGTGCCAAAAAATACCATTTATTATCCGAATACATTACAGATACGTGTTTTTTCACTTTGGCGCACTACAGCTTTGTTCATTGAGGCACCTTGCACTTAAATGTGAATTCAGCAATTTTGTAGTCACCACAGGTGAATTGAAAGGTGCCAAAAAATACCTTTTATTATCCGAATACATTTCAGATACGTGTTTTTTTCACTTTGGCGCAGGCCAGCTTTGTTGATAGATCTACTTTGCAGTTAAATTTGAATACAGCAATTTTGTAGTCACCATAGGTGAATACATAGGTGCCAAAAAATACCTTTTATTATCCGAATACATTACAGATACGTGTTTTTTGCACTTTTGCCCAGTCCAGATTTGTTGATAGAGCCACCTTGCAGTTAAATTTGAATCCAGCAATTGTGTAGTTACCACAGGTGAATTGATAGGTGCCAAAAAATACCTTGTAATATCCGAATACATTACTGATACGTGTTTTTTCATTTTGGTGCACTACAGCATTGTTCATTGAGGCACCTTGCCCTTAAACGTGAATACAGCAATTTTGAAGTAACCACAGGTGAATTGAAAGGTGCCAAAAATACCTTTTATTATCCGAATACATTTCAGATACGTTTTTTTTCACTTTGGCGCAGGCCAGCTTTGTTGATAGATCTACTTTGCAGTTAAATTTGAATACAGCAATTTTGTAGTCACCACAGGTGAATTGAAAGGTGCCAAAAATATCTTTTAATATCCGTATACATTTCAGACAGGTGTTTTTTTCACTTTTGGTCAGTCAAGCTTTGTTGATAGATCTACTTTGCAGTTAAATTTGAATCCAGCAATTTTGTTTTGATTTGAGGGATTTGAGAATAGCTGTGATTTGCCGTCTTTTAATAAGAGACTTTCCAAAACTCTTTCGTACCTTCTCAAATTTTTATATTTCTGAACATGGAGCGAAATTCAGGTGGTAAGAGAGCAAAGAAGGGGGTAGGACATGGAGGTAGAGGTACGAGAGAAGGTGCTCCTTCCAGAGCTGGCGACAACACGCATGCCAGCGGATCGTCAGTTGCAGGACCGTCAGGCCTGTCATCGCTGGGTCAGGGCCCTGTGAATCTCAGTAACGAACAGCGTCGCCAATCTGTCCTTCAGTGGTTAATGCAACCTGCATCCAGCAGTCCTACCTCCATGTCCTCCCAGTCACGGCCACAAATGTCGTCATCAGCATCATCAGCATCCGTCCAACATGAAGCAGCCCAAATGTCAACTCGTGTACCCACCACTGTGGATAATCCATTTTCTGAAGACCTCTTTGATGACAAAATGCGGTTGGGGTCAGAAGGCATGTTAAAAGATCAAGAGGCCAAAGAGGATGATTTTCTCTGCCCAGTTACTGATGCCATCAGAGGAGGAGAAGGAAGCCGGTCAATCGGCAAAAATCCCGGGCGGTCGGCAACGCCTTGCAGTCCCTCTTGCTTGTAGCCTGCAGCTCCTGGATGCAGAATGTCAGGACGACGAAGTCACCTGTGTTGATGATGATGATGACGACATTGCGGATCCAACGTGGTCTTTTCAGCAGAATTTGCTTGCGAGCGCTTCATCACTGGACGAGGAGGAAGACGATGGGGTAGTGTCAGTACAGGTTCCGCCTCAAAAAGGGAGAGGGCGGTCGCAGAAGTCCGCTGATATGATTCCGCCAGCCAAGGTCAGCGCAAACCCCACTCCTCGCTTATCGCCGTTAAAAAGGTCCAGGACCTCTCAAGCCTGGACCTTTTTGAGCAAGCTTCTGATTCACCCAGCGATGTCATATGCCACCTTTGCCGTAAACGCATAAGTAGAGGCAAGAACCTTAAGTGGTTAACCACCACCAACATGTCTAGTCACATGCAACGAATGCATGAGTTGAAATGGAGGCAACACTTGGCCAAAAAAGGCCCAGACGACGCCGGGCCTCCAACCACTGTCACACCCTCTGTCTCTGCCTCCTCCTCCTCCTCCGCCACCATCAAGCGTTCCACAGCTGCCCATGTCTCTCAGAGTCATGATCAGGGATCAGCCTCCGCTTCAGCCTCCACCGTCGACCGAGTACCACCAGCACCACCAGAGACCCATCCTACCCCTTCTCCTTCCGACAGGATGATGACCTGCACAGCCGTACGTGGCCAGTCTAGCAGCCAGCCTTCTGTCTTCCAGGTTTGGGAGCAGAGAAACACTTTAACCCAAACCATCCCAAAGCAAAAAGCCTGAACATCGGCATTGCCAGGCTTTTGGCCTTGGAAATGTTGCCTTTCCGTCTGGTGGACACAGAGGGGTTTCCCGCCACGTCATGGCCCTTGCCTGACCCAATACCAGATGCCGAGCAGGCATTTTTTTTGCCAGAAAAGCCGTTCCTGCCCTGCCAGCCAGTGTCATCTAAAATTTCAAGCGCGTTGTCTGCATCTGTGGCCGGAAAAGCCCATCTGACCACCGACACAGGGACTAGTAAGCACGGCCAAGGCCTCTATTTTCTCTGTGACAGCTCACGGGGGTGAGCTGGGTGGATGTCTCTGGGGGTGACCGGTGGCTCTAAGGCTCGGCGTAGCTCTTCAAAAAAGCAGGGATGGTGCAGGGTTCTTTCCCCAAGGTCCTCTGGTGGCATCACGTGCCCAGGGGAAACCAGGCCGTGTTGAAATTAATCTGTCTTGGAGACCGTCCACACACAGGTCAGGAGCTGTGGGACGGCTCTTTCGAAAACGGGGACCGAGCGCTGTCTGGGGTGACAAGAACCTTGTGTCCAGCAAGGGTGGTATGCGATAACGGGCGAAATCTGCTGGCCGCCCTTAAGATGGGTTTGGCTGGAGCACATCCCTTCCCTGGCACAGGGCTGAACTTGTCGTCCAGAAATTTCTAAAGAGCTACCCGGGTTTTGGACTGCTTGCTGAGGAAGGCTCGAATTCTAAGTTCGCACTTCCGCCGTTCACCCCCTGCTTCTTCCCGCCGGGGCTACGTTGCAGCGTCGCTCGGCCCCCCCGTCAACCGTCTCATTGTTGACGTGGCAACACGCTGGAATTCCACCCTCCACATGCTCCAGCGATTGTGGCACCCAGCGCAATGCCATTACGCAGTACGAAGTGACACATGGCCTGACAAGCGCGGGTGCGGACCTCGGGGTGTTGACCCAAACCGAGAGTGGGAGGGGTGAAAGGGGCTCTGCCCCCATCCTTGCCAGTTTTGAAGAAGCCACCAAAATTGGTCAGTGCGGACAATGCCCTTGTCAGCATGAGCATTGTGGTGATCTTAGTTCTGGAACGACGTTGGACACTCTGAAAAACGGGTCAGGCCAGCGACGGAGGAGGAGGACGGCACAGATGCGGACGCGAGCCTTTCTCTCCGTCAAATGCACAAGGCCCGACAGTTTCACAAATTTATCGGTCATTTCATTAGGCAGTGGTTCGGGGTCCAGGGCTAGTGCAAGGTGGGCGCATCAGCTCTCAGGGTGCTTTCATCTCAGGCAAGTCAGGGCTGTGTTGAAGCTGTCCCGGGAAAGGAAGCGGAGGAGGAGGTATTCTTAGACACCGAGTTACTGACGTCCCTGCCTTGGAAAGAGGTTGGCGCGAATTTGGGGCGGAGGAGGAAGATGAGGAAGATCAGTTTGCTATTTGCCCCTCGACCCAGAGGTTTGGGGAAATCAAGGGCTCCATCTCTCACATGAGTTCTTGGATGCTCCACTTCCTCCAACATGATCCTCGCATTAAGGCCATCATAATGAACAACAGTTACTGGGTGGCCACCCTCCTGGATCCCCGGTACAAAACAAAACTCAGCCCTTTCCTTCCACCCACCCAAATAGAGAGTAAAATGCAGGAAATGGAGACCTTGCTGATTGATCAACTGGAGACATCTGTTGCGTTACTTCACGATTCCCCAAATGTCACGGTGGAACAACATCAGCGACGTGACAGCAGTAGAGTGCCAAGTAGCCGTAGCGGCAGCAAACAGCAGCAGGCAAGGTGGCAGAAGGGCCCAATGGGTGACCTCTGGCAATCTTTTTTACCACCTCACCCAAGCATGCAATGCACGGCACACATCCAACAAAACAGAGATCAGCTTAAGATCATGGTTTTCACGACTATCTGCGTCTCAACACCGATGTTTTTGTTTTGTGTTCCGGACCAATAGACTTCTAGGTATCCAAAAGGGACGAATGGCCCGAGCTCGCTCGCCATCCCATAGAGGTGTTGTCCTGCCCATCAGCCAGCGTCATATCTGAGCGGACCTTCAGCACAGCTGGAGGAGTCATTACAGACAAACGCATCCGGCTTTCCACAGATAATGTGGATCGTTTGACTTTCATCAAGATGAATCAGGCATGGATCTCTGATGATGTTTTGGCCCCAATTGCCGGGTCACCGATTAGTTGCCGGTCTACTTCACATTCCTCTTCAAACAGAAATGGTCCTCTTGAAAACTTTTTTTTTAAAAAGATTTATTTCTTACTGCAATTTTTATTTTTCTTTTCCCAACAGTTCATCTTGCTGGTTTTGCTGTGAGGAGACTGTAAAAGACAGCAAGGTTTCATGACAGCACCGTATTTCATTTTTCTCACTTTATCTTTTGAAGTTTTCGCATTGTCAATGGTTTTGAGGTCATGTTGCTGTGAGATACAGCTATAAATATGGTCCTTTGGAACAGAAATGTGGCTTTTAAGTGGCATTTCTCCCTCACATTTTTTAATAGTGGCTGAGAAGTCATATTTATAATTTTTTGGGGGCATGTTGCTGTGAGAAACAGCAATAATCATGGTCCTTTGGAACAGAAATGTGGCTTCTAAGTGGCATTTCTCCTCACAATTTTTAACAGTGGCTGAGAAGTCATTTTTATAATTTTTTTGTGTCATGCTGCTTTGAAATGCAGCAATACTACAGGTCCTTTTATAAAAAAATGTTGTTTCTAACAGACATTTGTTCTTCACAATTGTCTAAAGTGGCTCAAGGGTCATGCTTTGAATTTTTGGGGGCATTTTGCTGTGACATACAGCTATACTACAGGTCCTATTATAAAAAAATGTTGTTTCTAACAGACATTTGTTCTTCACAATTGTCCAAAGTGGCTCAAGGGTCATGCTTTGAATTTTTGGGGGAATTTTGCTGTGACATGCAGCTATACTACAGGTCCTATAAAAAAATGTTGTTCCTAACAGACATTTGTTCTTCACAATTGTCAAGAATGGCTCAAGGGTCATGGTGCTGTCAGAAACAGGAATAGGTAGGGACACTGTTAATGGGGCACATATTGCAAAATGACTTTTTTTTGTAAGATCTTTAACATTTGCTAGTAATCCCTGTATTGAGACAACCCATTTAATACAATTAAAAAAGAGAAACAATGACATGGTGGTATTCCATCCTATTTTAAAAATGTGTTTTCTAGAATTAAACTACTAAAAAACTTGCATGTACAAAATAGCTGGTAAAAAATTTTCCCCTGAATTGTTTCAAGGAAGGTACAGGAACTTGACCAGATGTAGGTTATTCAGAGGATATGGGTATGGAGCACGGACAGAGAACAAAGTACAGGGGCAATTTTCCTCCCGCACGTTGAGTAAAATGAGAAAAAGAATTTCCATGAAAAAGGGCAAACCCGGGTGGAACAGTAGCGTGAACCCCGAGTATTTCCAAGTGAAGCTCAATTGGTCCGCACTCATACAGAGGGGCAAGCGCTACCCAGGACAGGGACAGTATATTTCCAGTGAAACTAAAATGGTGGTTGAAATACTCCTTTTTCCGTCACTTTTTAATCTGGGGTCATGCAGGTTTGGGGCTCATGCTGTGGCCCAGGACAGGTATAGTAAATGTCCAGTGAAACTAAATGGTGGTTTAATTACTCCTTTTTTCGGCACTTTTTAATTGGGGTCATGCAGGTTTGGGGCTCATGCTGTGGCCCAGGACAGGTATTGTCAATGTCCAGTGAAACTAAAATGGTGGTTGAAAGGGCTCCTTTTCCGGCACTTTTTAATCTGGGGTCACGCAGGTTTGGGGCTAATGCTGTTTGGGCCCCGGACAGGTATAGTCAGTGTCAAGTGAAACTAAAATGTTGTTTGAAAGACTCCTTTTTCCGGGACTTTTTAAACTGGGTCAGCAGTTTGGGGCTCTGCTTGGCCCAGGACAGGTAAGTCAATGTCCATGAAAATAAAATGGTGGTTAAAGACCCCTTTTTTCCGGCATTTTTTAAATCTGGGGTCCCCCTAAGGTTTGGGGCTCTGCTTGGCCGGGAAGGTATAGTCAATGTCCATGAAATAAAAGGGGTTGAAGCCCCTTTTTTTCCGGCACTTTTTATCCGGGGGTCATGCAGGTTTGGGGTCATGCTGTGGCCCGGGAAAAGGGTTTAAAGTCAATGTCCATAAACTAAAATGGGGGTTAAAAGACTCCTTTTTTCCGGCACTTTTTTAATCTGGGGTCATGCAGGTTTGGGCTCATGCGGGGCCCCCAGGACAGGGATATCAATGCCCAGTTCAATAAAATGGTGGTTGAAAGACTCCTTTTTCCGGCATTTTTTAAATCTGGGGGTCTTGCGGTTTGGGGTCATGCTGCTTCCCGGGGACAGGGATTTTCAATTCCATTCAAGTAAAATGATTTGTTAAAAATATATGCCTTCGGGCACTTTTTAATTTGGGGTCATGGGTTTTAGGGTTCATGGTGGTGCAAAAAGGGATATTGAATGGTCTGTTTATTTTTTTTTCTTGGTTTTAAAACCCAAGTGTTTTGCCTAAGATTAGCACGTTCCATTTGACTGTTTGGTTTTTGTTAATTCCGTTTTCCCAGCCCTGTTTGGTTGAAGAATAAGGTGTTTTTTGCCTCCCATAGATTTTTAAATGGTCATCGATCAAAAATCTATCATCGCCATCGAATACTTGTCGATGATGGTCGACTATCGACCATCCCTGCGAAGGCCAATGTAATCCTCAACACTAATATGACGCTAAGATTTTTTTTCCCCCAGAGCAGAACCTTACATTTATACACTTTAAACCCCCTTTTGGGTCAATGGAAGCCCAAGACCAGGTATCCGGGTCTGCTTCCCAATTTTGAGCATCTTCCAAAATTTGCATCCCCCTGCATAGCTTGGTGTCATCTGCAAAAATAGAAACCTGTATTGTTCCCTTCCACTATACGTTAAAAATACTTTAAATAAGAAGGACCCAATATGAGGCCCCTGTGGCACACCACTAAAAAGGGGGACCACTCAGAGTAGGAGTGAAAATTTGGCCTTTTTAAAATTAAATTTGTTTTTGCCTTCCCGCTCGTTTTTTTTTTTTTCGCTTACGAAAAAATAATTTATTTTGGGTCACGTTACAAATTTTTTAGAAACAGTGACCGCTCCCACAATTTGCTTTGTTAAAAAAAGTCCAAACCCAAACATCATTCTAGTGGGTTCTCCCAAAAACCCCTGAAAGTACCCCCTTTTTAAAAAACTTTTTCCCCTTTTGGGAAGGACCCCCCAAATGCCGGGAAATTAAAGTCCCCTTTTATACTGTACCTCCTGTGCCCCCCCTTTGATTTGATCTTTTTTTTCCCTTTATGTTTCATTTTTCCAAAAAAAATTTTTGTTAATCCCCCCTTTTTAAATGTTTTAATTTTTATTGTTTACCTTTTCCTTGTTTTTTTTTTTTAAAAAATTTTTTTCCTTTTTTTCTTTTTTCTTTTTTCCATTTAAATTGCCCCCTTTTTTTATCCCCATTTTAGTTTTTTTTTTATTTTTTTAAAAATAATTTCCCTTTTGGGCTTTTGAAAAACTTTTTTTTTTTTTTTTTTCATTTTAATTTTATTTTTTTAAATTTTTTGGGGCTTCTTTCCTTTTATTGGGTTAAACCTTTTGGGGGTGGGCTTTTTTTCTTTGGGTTTTTGGGTTTCTTTTTTTTAAAATTTTTTTTTAATTTTGTACAGATTATTTTTTTATTAAAAAAGGGTCAAAAATAATTTGTGGCCTTTTATCTTCAATTGGTTTCAAAAAATCTTCCTTTCAGGGCACTCCCTCCCCTCCCTTCTCCCCCCCAAAAAATTCCCCCCCCCGAATTTAAAACCCCTTTATTTTGTCCTTTTGCACCATTTGATTATGCATCTGTTTTTTCTCCCATGATGTTTCGGGGGGTCTATAGATTACACGAAAAATAATATTTTCTGCATTAATCCCCCCTTGTATTTCCACCCACAATGTTTCCACATCTTTAGCTACTCCGCCCTGTATTACCTCTTTCACAATTGCCTTCATATCACTCCTTACATACAATCACACGCCTCCTCCCCTCCTGTTTGCTCTGTCTATCCTAAATAGATTAAAACCTTGAAAGTTGACTTCCCAATCATGTGAGGAGTCCAGCCATGTTTCAGCAATACCTACCACATCAATCAGCTCCTCTACAACTAGCGCCTCAAGTTCCCCCATTTTGGTAGCATTTGTGAATAGACATTTTAAGTTCCCTTCCACTTTTACACTTTCCGTCAACAGTTTGGGATTGTATCTAACATGTTCATTAGAAAGCATGGGATCATACATTACCTGATCAGTAGACAGCATGGGATTAAACGTTACCTGTTCAGATGACGGCATTCGATTAAACATCTCTCCTTCGGTAGATGGCATGGGATTATACATTACCCTTTCAGATGATGGCATGGGATTATACATTATACCTTTAGTGGACAGCATGTGATTATTTATTACACAATTAGTAGATAGCATGGGATTACATGAGATATTGTGGGTACCTATATCTGCAATGCTGGTTGGCACCACAGGGCTCTCCTTGTCCCCTGGTCTACTCCACATCCCCATTCCACTTCTCCACCCGCCGATATAATCTGCCCACTCTGTAACCTATATACCCCTTCATTTTCCATATTGTCCTCCGTCCTCATCCTTAGTTTAAATACTCCCGCACCCCTTCTAGAATTATTTCCTCCAGCACAGCAGACCCCCTTCCATTGACGTGCAATTTATCTGTAGAAAACACATTGTACCCCAATGAAAAATCAACCCAGTGCTCTAAGAACCCAAACCCCTCTGTCCTACACCAAGACTTCAGCCATGCATTTAACTCCCTGAGCTCCCGCTGTCTTTCCTGAGTAGCGCATGGCACCGGCAGTATTCTGGAGAACACAAACTTGGAGGTCCATCCCTTCAGCTTTGAGCCTAGTTCTTTAAAATTATTCTTTAGGATCCTCCATCTACCGTGTATTCTGTCATTGGTTCCAACATGGACCACAACAGCTGGGTCATCACCAGCCCGGCTGGTAGGAAGAGCAGTGTCCACTAGGGCTGCCATTTCTGAGACTGATTCCCCAGCATTATCACCCAACTTGGCAATTTTGCTAGGAATCTCAGGAGGAGAAGTGGCCTTCCTTTTTCTGGTACCCCTAGAACTCCCCCTGTCTACATTAACCCAGCTACACAGCTCCTCCTGCTGATCCAATACTCCACCCTCGACATTTAGCCCACTAACTATTTGCTCCAAGAGTAGTAAACTCTTCTCTTCAGTGTCAATCGCCGTCAGTGTCGCATTTTGCTCCTCTAGGTCTAAAATGCGAGCTACCAGAGTAGCAACATGTTCACATCTGCTACAGCGGTATTCACCCTGGACCTCTTGCTCCAGTAGTGCATACATATGGCAGATTGTGCACTGCTGGAAATTGCCAGTGAAGCTGCCCATTATCCCGGTGCAACAGCAATGAAGAGAAAAAAAAAAAAGAAGGTTAATGAGATTGAAGTATTAAATAAAAGAGGTTTGTTTACTTACCAGTTTTTCTCTCCTGTTTTTAACTCCGGTTTGTTAACTCAGCACTCTGTTATCTCAGGCACTCTGTTATCTCAGGCACTCTGTTATCTCAGGCACTCTGTTATCTCAAGCACTCAGTTTGAGCCAAGCAATAGAGCCACCACTAGAGCTAGCTCTATAGAGCACTGATGCTGGTATTTATACCTGTTGACACCAACTAACCCCTCCTCCCCAGTCATGTGATGCAAAGGTCCTGGGAGTACAAAAGTGCTTATTTTTTTTTTTTTTTTATAAATGTGTCAGTACTTTAAACACAACCTGCAATAGAAAAATAAATAAAACAACTTTGCTACAAACTATATGTAGCCACTCACCAATCCTCTGGTTTGTTAACTCAGCACTCTGTTCTCTCAAGCACTCAGTTTGAGCCAAGCAATGGAGCCACCAATAGAGCCATTGGTCGGCATAAACCAGCCAATCAGAATAGGAGTGACAGTGACCCATTATAACCTATGGAGTAGTATTGACCAATCACATGAAAAGGCGGGACAGTTCAAAACACAGTAAAAAAGGCTGAAAAGAGCTGATTGGTTGAACTAGCGGGGGCTTGGTTATCCCGGCCAATCAGAGCGCGAGCTACTTTGTCCCATTGTAGTCTATGGAAAAATCGGGGCACTGAAATCTCTGTGCCATAAGGCATGCAGTATTAGTAAATAAATCGTTTTTATTAAGTGTAAAACATTCTCTGTAAAAGAGCTAAAACCTTCTAAAAACATACAGAAATAAAATCAATAACCGCATTTGTCGCCGTCACCGGCGCAACATCAGGTATAGGGAATAGAGATGATTCTAAAGAAGGGGAATTCGTTTAGAATTTCAGGAAAACTTCGGTTCTGAATGAAGTCGAAGTTTGGAGTACTTCGGGTGCACCAAATGTGCTTTTGATTGATAAAATGGCTGAGAGCACATGACGTTACATGGGGAAAAGCACTCTGGGAAGAAGAAGGGCATAGCCTGCATGACATGTGCAGAGATGAAGCCAATCAGAGACCGGCAGGATTCTGTGACGTCACCGCACTATATAAGTCCGGGCGCGACGCTGGGAGCTCACACTCCATGGTGACGGACAATGGGAGGAACATGGTGTCCGCGCTGCACCGAGGAGGGATGGTCCATGCGCCCTGCATGGCGCACGTGTTCAATCTGGTTGTGAAAAGGTTCCTGAAGTCTTCCACCGATCTTCAGAAGATCCTGAAAATGGCCAGGAAACTGTGCATGCACTTCATTCATTCCTACAAAGCCAGGAACACCTTCCTCGAGTTGCAGCGGCAGAACGGCCTCCCCAACACACTCTGATATGCGATGTTTCCACCCGTTGGAGTTCCAGCCTGCACATGTTGGACCGACTGTATGAACAGAGAAAGGCCATTAACGATTTTTGATGATCCAGACGGACAGGAGTACTCCCCTGTGTAACTTTGATGTCAGCCAGTGGAAGCTCATGCGTGACACCTGCCGTTTGTTGAGGCCATTCGAGGAGGCCACGTTATTTGTCAGTCGCCAGGACTACGGGATGAATAACGTTATTCCACTGCTTCATGTCCTGGAACAGATGCTGAAAATCTGTCTGGGCAAGGGGACTGGAGACATGGCGACTACATCTTGCGGCCACATGAGTCCGGTGGGGACTAAAATGGAGGAGGAGGTGGAGGAGAACATTGGAGCAGAAGCATTGTCTGGTGAAATGAGGGGATTTTCTACCCAGGTGACAAGAGAGGAGGAGCAGGAGCAGCTGGAGGAGGTAGATGGAGATAAGGAAGACGAGGCAGATGACCCGCAAGCACCGCGGCAGTATACAGTGGAGATGGAGGCAGGGAGCCCCTCGAGTCACTTGTGCAGATGGCCAGCAGCATGCTGATTTGCCTGGCTAGTGACAGCCGAATAGCCCGCATGGGGCAGAGGGATGACTTCTGGCTCTCCCCCCTTTATTGGCCCCTCGTTTCCCGGGTTTCCAAAATGGGACCCTTTTTCCAGTTTTGAGAGGGAGGAAAAATTAAAAATACTATAGGGAAATCCTCCGTAGTAGTTGGGGCCCCTGCCCATGTGCGGATCGTCCCCCCCTCGGGAAAGGGCTGACCGGGGGGGGGGGCTTAGCGCTCAAGTTTTACAGCCGCGGTGCTTGGGGGGGAAAGGTTGGGGGGGGTAGGGCCCGTACCAGGCTCCATAGCAGCAACCCAAGTTGGAGTTTTACTGAAAGGCAGCTTCCTTTACCCCCCTGTTGGGGGGGGGCAGTCGCCAGCAGAAACGCAGCAGGGGAAAAATGGGCAGACCCTGAACCAACAGTTGGTGGCCTACTTGGGGCAAACACTCTGACACCCCGTTAGGGAAAATCCCCTTTGGGGTACTGGGCAGCCAAAAATGGGTGTGTGGGGACAAAATTTCCGAGTTGGGAGTGGAGAAAACCCGTTCCTGAGTCAGTAGTGTGGCAAACAGAGAAAGGGGTTCCCGTCGGGGGGCCTCGTTACCCCAAGGAAAAAACCGGTTGTTTCCCCGGGAAATGTGGAAGGGCGTCAAATGAATCAGGGTGGATCGGGCCCGGATTTTTAACCCCCAATGGCCCCTTTTGGGTCAGATACAAACAGCCATGACGGGCCCCACCAAAATGTGAAAATATGGAGTTGGGTTCAAAATACATGCCTCAGCCACTAATCTGATGCCGCCAAAACCGGGCCCGATGCCCACATCTGCTGACAGATTCTCCATCTGCCACCAACCAATCCTTTACCAGGACTGGTATTGCACCCACCAAAACACTGTGTCATTGTGCCACTGTCTGACCTCACATGCTGCTGCTGTGGCTGCTGCCTCGTGACCTACAAACTGTCATGTGCACTATCTACTCATGCTGCTGCTGTGGTGATGCCGTGACCCCTCCACACTATGTCATTGTGCCACTGGCTGACTCATGCTGTCTGCTGTGGCTGCTGCACGTGACCTCCACACTGTGTCACTTGAGCAACTCTGTGGGCCTACTCCTGTTTTTGACAACCTCCAGAATGTCATTGTGCTACTGTCTGACCTTAATCGCTGCTGCTGTGGCTGCTCCCGTGACCTACACACTGTCATAGTGCCACTGTCCTGACCTCATGCTGCTGCTGTGGTGCTGCGTGACCTACACACTGTCATTGTGCCCAGCTGTCTGATCCGAATGCTTGTGCTGCTGTTGATGCCGTCAACTCCACACTGTCGTCATTGCTTCCCACTCTGTGGCCTTCTCTGTTTTTGCCACCTCAGGATTTTATTGTGCCACTGTCTGACTCATAGCTGCTGCTGTGGCTGCTGCCGTGACCCTACCCACTGTCATTTTGCACTGTCTGACCTCTGGCTGTGCTGTGGTCTATGCTGCCGTGACCTACACACCGTCATTGTGCACTGTCTGACCTCATGTGCTGCAGTAGCTGATGCCGTGAACGTACACACTCTTCATTGTGACACTGTTCTGACCTCTTGCTGCTGCTGTTGGCACTGCTGCCGTGACCTCCACACTGTATCATTGTCCACTCTGTGGTGCCTACTCCTGTTTTTGGCCACCTCCAGAAATGTCCATTGTTGCCACTGTCTTGACCTCATTGCTGCTGCTCGTGGCTTGTGCCGAGACCTTAATCACTGTGTCATTGTGCCACTTGTCTGACCTTCATGTGCTAGCTGTGGGTGCTGCCGTGGACTATCACACTGTCATTGTTCCACTGTCTGACCCGTCATTGCTGTGCTGGATGTGGCTGATTGCCGTGACGTTACACCTCTCTGTCATTGTGCCACTGTCTGACCTCTTGCTGTGCTGTGGACTGCTGCCGTGACCTCAACACTGTGTCATGAGGCCACTTGTGTGGCCTACTCCTGTTTTTGCCACCTCCAGAATGTCATTGTGCCACTGTCTGACCTCATGCTGATGACTCTGTGGCTGCTGCCGTGACCTCCACACTGTGTCATTGTCCCACTCTGTGGCCTACTCCTGTTTTTGCCACCTCCAGAATGTCATTGTGCATGTCTGACCTCTTGCTGCTGCTGTGGTGCTGCCGTGAACCTACACACTGTGTCATTGTGCCACTGTCTGACCTCATGCTGCTGCTGTGGCTTTGCTGCCGCTGACCTACACACCTGTCATTGTGCCCACTGTCTGACTCATGCTGCCTGCTGTGGCTGATGCAGTGACGTTCACACTCTGTCATTGTGCACTTGTCTGACATCAATGCTGATGTGTGGCTGCTGACCGTGACCTCCACACTGTGTTCATTGTCCACACCATATGTGGCCTACTCCGTTTTTGCCAACTACCCAGAATGTAATTGTGCACTGTCTGACCTCATGCTGATGCTGTGGCTGATTCCTTGACATCCACGATTGTCATTGTACCATCTGTGGCCTACTCCTCTGTTTTTGTCACCTCAGAATGTCATTGTGCCACTGTCTGAACTCAATGCTGCTGATGTGGCTGCTGTCGATGACCTACACACTGTGTCATTGTGCCACTGTCTGACCTATGCTGCAGCTGTGGTGCTGCCTTGACCCACACACTGTCATTGTGCCACTGTCTTACCTCATGATGCTGCTGTTGCTGATGCCTTGACCTACACAATCTGTCTTTGTGCCACTGTTCTGAACCTCATTGCTGCTGCTTGTGGATGCTGCAGTGACCTACACACTGTTGTCATTGTGCCAACAGTCTATGACCTCGATGCTGCGCTCGTGGGCTGCTGCCGTGACCTACACACTGCATTGTGCCACTGTCTGACTGCATGACTGTTGCAGTGGTGATGCGTGGACCTAATCACTCTGTCATTGTGCCACTGTCTGACCTCATGCTGCTGCTGTTGACACGCTGCCGTGACCTTACACCATGTGTCATTGTGGCCACTCTGTGGCCGCTGCTCTGTTTTTGCCACCTCTAGAATGGTCATTGGGCCATGTTGTAACTCATGACTGCTGCTGCTGTTGATGCCTCAACTCCACACTGTGTCATTGTGCCCACTTTTGGCCTACTCCTGTTTTTACCACCTCCAGAATGTTATTGTGCACTCTCTGACCTCATGCTGCTGTGGCTGCGCGTCACTCCACACTCTGTCATATGTTGCCACCTGAGCCGTCATCTTGTTTTTCCAGCTGTCGCTGCATGACTTTATCAGGCTACTTCCCTCAGTTTTTTGGTCAGTTTTGCCTCTAAGTGCCAGGGAATTTCAGGTGACAGCGATTCTAAGAGCGGCGGCAGTCATCTGCGTGTGTCATACTAAAACACAATTGTATGAAGACCAAACCAAGCTCCATCTGCTTATTTAAGCATGTCTACAACGTTAAGCATGCATTGTCCCACTCTGTGTCCTTTCCTGTTTTTGCCACTCACTGAATGTCATTGTGCCACTGTCTGCCCTCATGATGCTGCTGTGGCTGCTGCCGTGACCTCCACACTGTGTCTTTGTCCCACTCTGTGGCCCTACCCCTGTTTTTCCCTCCAAAATTATTTCCCCCTGTTGATTTCATGCTGTGCTGTGGCTGCTGCCGTGATCCACACTGTGTCATTGTCCACTCTGTGGCCTACCCCGTTTTTCCACCTCCAAAAGTCATGTGCCACTGTTGACCTATGTGTGTTTTGGCTGCTGCCGTGACACCCCACACTGTGCTTTCCCATGTTTGACCTCAGGGTGCTTTTTGTGGTTTTGCCGTGCCTACACACTGTATTGTCCCACTATCTGACTCAGCGTGCTGTGGCTGTGCTGGTACCCTCTGTCATTGTCCCACTTTTGATCATGCTGCTGCTGTGGTGCTCCCGTGCCCTCCCACCTGTTTGGGCCCACTGCCCGCCCTTGATGTGCTGTGGTGATCCGTGACTACACATGTGTCTTGTGTCACTTTGACCTCTGTGTGCTGTGTCTGCTGCCGGGCCCTACACACTGTATTGTGCCCGTTGGCCCTCATGTGTGCTTCGGCTGAGGGCTTGACCTACAACTTGTCATTGTGCCACTGTTACCTCATGCTGTGTGTGGCTGCTGCTGTGCTAACACGGTGTCATTGTCCCACTCTGGGGCCTACCCCTTTTTTGCCATCTGAATGTCTTGTGTCATGTTGACCAAATGCTTGTGCGTTGATGCCGTCAACTCCAACTGTGTCATTTTGCCCTTTTTGGGCCTTCTGTTTTTGCCACTCCAAAATGTCATTGTCCCCACTTCTGACCTCAGTGCTGTGGCTGCCCCCGTCCCCCTCCAACTCTGTCCTGATGTTGCACCTGAGCCCTCAGTCTTTTTTTTCCAGTGTGTCCCTGATTTTATCAGGCTACATTCCCTTCAGTTTTTTGGTAGTTTTGCCCTTTAATTTCCCCGGAATTTTAGAGTGAAGGTTTTAAAGGCGGGGGCGTATCTGGTGTCATATTAAAAAAAAACATTGTATGAAGCCCAAACCAAGTCCCTTGCTATTTAAGCTGGCCAAGTTTACGACCTGAGGTCTGTGCGCCGGAAATAGCTGTTTTTTAACGGGGATTGTCCGAAGAAATTCGGAACGAAGTTATTTTTTGCGAGAAATTGGCAAAAGGAAAACGAATGAATTTGGGGGAAATTCGCCCTTTTTAATAGGGATATTAGAAATTGCGAGAAATCAGAAATTTAAAATTTTTAAAGTCTTTCATTGGGAATAAACCTGCCAATAGAATAGGAGCGACAGTGACCTTTAAAAACTATGGAAAAGTATTGCCCCAATCAATGAAAATTCGGGCCCCATTTCAAAATACAGAAAAAAGGCTGAAAAGAGCTTTTGGTTGAGTTTTGGGGGGCTTGGTTTCCGGGCCAATCGAGTGAAGCCCTTTGCCCTTGTGTCAAGGGAGGATCGGGACAATGAAATCTGGTTTCAGCGCCAGGGTAAAAAATTTAAATAATAAATTTTAAATTTAAAAAGAATTCATTTTTATTTCTTTATTTTGGTTAGCCCCGTATTATTGATCATTGGCTAACGATATTAAAGAAATAAAATGAACTAATTGAATTCATTTTTTTATTTTTATTTTCGTTACCCATATTATTGTTCATTTTTTTATAGAGATCGGTACAACTTCGTGAGTTTTTATCATTTGATTTCGGCCATGTACAGTTTTATTATAGATTCCCATTAAACCCCATAAGAGCGTCCCCTTCTCCATTGGCCCAAATAATCGCTCCTCTTTTAACTTAGCCAATCACAAAAAAGAGCTCGCTCTGCATTTCTTTTCCCCATAGAACTCTATGAGATAAGTAGCTCAGCCGTGATTGGAAAAGCAGGACGAGTCCCTTTCCCCCCCAACAATCACAGTACTAAAATATTTCCAATAGCCCAGAAATTTAAACTTTTAGGGCGCTCTACTATCGCGCCCTTCTTGCTCCACTCAAAATAGACGCACTACATATGATTGGTGGATTCATATCTGCCGCCTGGGCTCTACCAATCAGCTCTTTTCTGCCTTTTTTACTGTATTTTGAATTGTCCCTGCTTTTCATTTGATTGGTCAACACTACTCCATAGGTAATAATGGGTCACTGTCACTCCTATTCTGATTGGCTGGTTTCTGCCGACCAATGAGAAGAGCTTAAAGAATTTGAATTACTGTGTTTCCCGGCAGTTTTCAATATCGCAATTCCTGATGTAGCGCCGGTCTCGGCGACAAACGCATTGTTAGGGATTTGATTGATGTATGTTTTTAGAAGATTTGAGCTCTTTTCAGAGAATGTTTTACACTTAATAAAAACAATTTATTTACTAATACTCCATGACGCACAGCGCTGAGAGCCGAAATTTCATTGCCCCGATCTCTCCATTGACTACAATGGAACAAAGTAGCTCACGCTCTGATGGCCCGGGGTAGCCAAGCCCCGCTAGCTCAACTAATCAGCTCTTTTCTGCCTTTTTTACTGTATTTTGAACTGTCCCGCCTTTTCATTTGATTGGTCAATACTTCTCCATAGGTTGTAATGGGTCAGTGTCGCTCCTATTCTGACTGGCTGGGTTATGCCGATCAATGAGAAGCACTTACAGAATTTGAATTACTGTAGTTCCTGGCCCTTTCTAATATCCAAATACCTGAAGTAGCGCCGGTGACGGCGACAAACAAGTTGTTATTGATTTTATTTATGTATGTTTATAGAAGGTTTTTAGCTCTTTTCCCGAGGATGTTTTCCACTTAGTAAAAACGATTTATTTACTATTACTCCATGCAGCACGGCGCTGAGATCTCAGTGCCCGATCTGTCCATTGACTACAATGGGACAAAGTAGCTCGCGTCTGATTTTGGGTTGGGATAGCCAAGCCCCCCCTAGTTCAACCAATCAGCTCTTTTCTTGCCTTTTTTACTGTATTTTGAACTGTCCCGCCCTTTTCATTTTTTATTGGTCAATACTTCACCATAGGTTATAATGGGTCACTGTCGCTCCTATTCTGATTGGCTGGTTTATGCCTACCAATGAGAAGTGCTTCCAGAATTTGAATTACTGTATTTACCGGCAGTTTTCTATATCGCAATTCCTGATGTAGTGTCGGTGACGGCGACAAACACGTTGTTAGTGATTTTTATTTATGTATGTTTTTAGAAGGTTTTAGCTCTTTTTCTGAGAATGTTTGACACTTAATAAAAACGATTTTTGGAATCATACTCCATGCCTCACGGAGCTATGTACTGTTGTAACAGTCGACCTAGGGCACATTTTTCCCCATTCCATTACGTTCTTGCTTCACTTCGCCTCCTGCGGCTCATTTAGACCAGAATCAACTACGTCTGCCTGTCGGAGCTTTCGAGCGCTGCAATGCGCCGCACTTTGCCGACCCGCGATCATACATGCCTCGGAGTATTCGAATGTGGTGCGTCCCGCCCCAGAATGCCCACACTGCGCCCACTACCCGCCCCTTTATGTTAGGCGCAGCCGAAAGTGGCAAAACTTGCGCCTTACATCGCATCACTGCATCCGACCAGAAAACAGGTGCAACTCCTGATCATACATGTCGCCCGAAGTAAGTAAATGGAATACGTTTTTTCATGAAACCTTGTACAATTGGTGTCTTTTACAGTCTCCTAACTGCAAAACCAGCAAAATGACCTTTTGGGAACTGAGAATAAAAATTGCAGTAAGAAATGATCATTTTAAAAAAATTTTTTCAAGAGGATCATTTCTGTTTGAAGAGGAATGTGAAGTAAACCGGCAACTAATCGGTGACCTCGGCAATTGGGGCCAAAAAATCATCAGAAATCCATGCCTGATTCATCTTGATGAAAGTCAAACGATCCACATTATCTGTGGAAAGCCGGATGCGTTTGTCTGTAATGACTCCTCCAGCTGTGCTGAAGGCCATTCATCCATTTTGGATACCCAGAAGTCAATTGGGTCCGGAACACATCCAAAAACATTGGAGTTGAGACGCAGATAGTCGTGCACCATGTTCTTAAAGGGGTTTTGCCAGGATGTGCCTTGTCTGCTAAGAATCAAATGTAAACAAGCCACACTAGCTGAGAGAGAGAGAGAGAGCCTGCATAAGGGATCCTGTGAAATGTTCACTCAAATAATCAAACTACAACTAGTGGATTCTGTATACAAAAGACAACACCTTTTATCCACAGCAGCTTGAAACCTCCTTCATGTTCTCTGTCATCAGATAAAGCAGGGATCTACTCAGATAATCACACTACAACTAGTGGATTCTGTATACAAAAGACAACATATTTCTACCCGGTGCCTTGAAAGCTACTTCAGCTCCCTCTCATCAGATAAGAAGTGTGATCTGCTCAAGCCCGGCCTGCAGCTCTTGACAGGTCGTATCTAATAGAAGCTTTTAAGTAACTAAGAGCAGGTAAGGCAGCCTGTAGCTCTCTCAGACTGCAATTTTTGTAATCACATATATTTAGAAAACATCTAATACAAATATCAGTGGCACACTACAAAACTAAGTAAAACAAAAAGGTATATAGGAATTTTTTGAAAATGCATTACTGCTAAGGAAAATATGAAAAACCTGGGATTCTTAGTTTACAGTTTTTTGATCAAAAATTGTTTAAGCTCACCTCCCAAAAGCGTCAAGGGGATCCCAGCACAGGTGAGTCCCTAACATTAACATGTTACCTCACTAGGAGTCCATTCAGACTACAACCTCTCAGGGAGTGATAGGAACTTGCTACTGAATTATCCTACACTGGTTTAAAAGAGGTAGGCGGAGTGCAGCAAGCCAATGAGGTTCCCATCCCTCAAATAGACTACAAAAATTAATTAGGCTGTGCACATCCATATATTTTGAAAAACGTAAGCATAGGTGCACACTGGTAAGGCAATAGCATACATCTAATACAAATATCAGTGGCACACTACAAAACTAAGTAAAACATCAAGGAATAAGGTAAAAAAAAATAAAATAAATTCCTATATACCTTGATGTTTTACTTAGTTTTGTAGTGTGCCACTGATGTATATATTTAGAAAAGTGATTAAATACCCATTTTGGAGGATCCCACATCAACATTACATCGTGGCAAAACCCCTTTAAGCCGGTCTCTGTGTGTTGTATGTGTGCCCTGGATTACATGCATTGGTGAGGTGGTAAATAAGGATTGCCAGAGGTCACCCATTAGGCTTCTGCTGTCATGTTGCTGACATTGTTCCACCGTGACATTTGAAGAAAGTGAAGCAGACGCAACAGATGTCTCCAGTTGGTCAATCAGCATGGTCTCCATTTCCTGCATTTTAATCTCTATTTGGGTGGGTGGAAGGAAAGTGCTGAGTTTCGCTTTGTACTGGGGATCGAGGAGGGTGGCCACCCAGTAACTGTTGTTCAGTTTGATGGCCTTAATGCAGGGATCATGTTGGAGGAAATGGAGCATCCAGGCACCCATGTGAGAGATGGAGCCTTGATTTCCAAAGCCTCTGGGTCGAGGGGCACTAGCAAACTGATCTTCCTCATCTTATTTATGTAACATCTTATTTATGTAACATGGCTGGACCATTGTAAACTGAGCACTTCTTAACCCTTTGTCTCACCCATACACCATAATAGATTGTAAGCTCTTGCGAGCAGGGTCCTTATACCTCGTGTCTCATTTGTAAGTTCTTTTAATGTGTAATGTCTGTATGTACACCCTCTAAATTGTAAAGTGCTGCGGAATATGTTGGCGCTATATAAATAAAAATTATTATTATTATTATTATTATTATTATTATTATTATTATTATCTTCCTCCTCCGACTCAAATCCATGCTAACCTCTTTTCAAGGCAGGGACATCGGTAATGTCGGTGTCCAGGAATACCTCATCCTCCTCTGCCTCAGCTTCAACACAACCCTGACTTGCCTCAGATGGTGTACCCTGAGAGCTGAGGCGCTGCTTGCACTAACCCTGGACCTCGAACCGCTGCCTAATGAAGACCGATAACGTTGATAAACTGTCGGGTATTCTGGATTCGATGGAGAGAAAGGCTCCATGCCCGCATCTGTGTCTGTCTCCTCCTCCGTCGCTGGTGGGACCTGCTGTTTCAGAGTGTCCAACGATCGTTCCAGAACTAAGATCACCACAATGGTCATGATGACAAGGGCATTGCCCGCACTAACCATTTTGGTGGCTTCTTCAAAATTGGCAAGGATGGTGCAGAGCTCTTTCACCTGCCTCCACTCTCCGTGGCTCAACACCCCGAGGTCCGCACCGCTGCTTGTCAGGCCATGTGTCACTTTGTACTGCGTAATGGCATTGCGCTGCTGCCACAATCGCTGGAGCATGTGGAGGGTGGAATTCCAGCGTGTTGCCATGTCAATAATGAGACAATTGACGGGGAGACCAAGCTGACGCAGCAACGCAGCCAGGCGGAACGAAGCAGGGTGCGAACGGCAGAAGTGTGAGCTCAGACCTCGAGCCTTCCTCAGCAGGCAGTCCAGACCCGGGTAGCGCTTTACAAATTTCTGGACGACCAGGTTCATGACGTGTGCCAGGCAAGGGATGTGTTCCAGCCTACCGATCTTAAGGGCGGCCAGGAGATTTCGACCATTATCGCACACCACCTTGCCTGGCACAAGGTTCTTGTTACCCAGCCAGCGATCAGTCTCATTGCGAAGAGCCGTCCACAGCTCCTGACCTGTGTGTTGATGGTCTCCAAGACAGATTAATTTCAATATGGCCTGGTTTCTATGGGCACGTGATGCTACCAGTGTACTTTGGGGGAAAGAACCCTGCACCATCCCTGCGGTTTTGAAGAGCGTGCGCCAAGCCTGAGAGCCACCGTTACCACCAGAGACATCCACCCAGCTCACCCAATGATCTGTCACAGAGATATAGCGGCCTTGGCTGGGCTTACTAGTCCATGTGTCGGTGGTCAGATGGACTTTGCCAGACACAGATGCAGACAACGTGCTTAAAATTTTAGATGACACGTGGCTGGCCCGGGCAGGGATGGCTTTTCTGGAAAATAAATGACTGCTCGGCATCTGGTATTGGGGGCAGGCAAGGGCCATGACGTGGTGGAACCCATCTGTGTCCACCAGATGGAAAGGCAACATTTCCAAGGCCAAAGGCCTGGCAATGCCGATGTTCAGGCTTTTTGCTTTGGGATGGTTTGGGTTAAAGTGTTTCTTCTGCTCCCAAACCTGGTAGACAGAAGGCTGGCTGCTATACTGGCCGCTGTACGGCATGCAGGTCAAACCGGTGGGAGGAGAAGGGGTAGGATGGGTCTCTGGCGGTGCTGGTGGTACTCGGGCGACGGTGGAGACTGAAGCGGAGGCTGATCCTTGATCATGACTCTGAGAGACATGGGCAGCTGAGGAACGCTTGGTTGTGGCGGAGGAGGAGGAGGCGGAGACGGAGGGTGTGACAGTGGTTGGAAGCCCGGCATAGGTGTGGCCTTTTTTGGCCAAGTGTTTCCTCCATTTCAACTCATGCTTTCGCTGCATGTGACTAGACATGTTGGTGGTGGTTAAACACCTAAGATTATTCCCTCTACTGATGCATTTACGGCAACGGCGGCATATGACATCGCTGGGTGAATCAGAGGCTTGCTCGAAAAAGGCCCAGGCTTGAGAGGTCCTGGACTTTTTCAACGGCAATAAGTGAGGAGCGGTGGTTCCCGCTGATCGTGGCTGGCAGAATAATCTCAGCGGACTTGTGCGACCTTTTTGAGGCGGAACCCGTACTGACACTACCCCATTGTCTTCTTCCTCATCCAGTGATGAAGCACTCGCTAGCAGATTCTGTTGAAAAGACCTCTTTGGATCTGCAATGTCGTCATCATCATCATCATCAGAATGTTCCTTGTCCTGACATTCTGCATCCTGGAGCTGCGGGATACAAGCAACAGGCACTGCAAGACGTTGCTGACCGCCCGGGATTTTTGCCGATTGACCGGCTTCCTTCTCCTCCTCTGATGGCATCAGCGATTGGGCGTCATTTTGTCATCAAAGAGGTCTTCAGAAAATGGATTATCCACAGTGGTGGGTACACGAGTTGACATTTGGCCTGCCTTCGCTTCATGTTGGACGGATGCTGACAATGATGATGACGACATTTGTGGCCGTGACTGGGAGGACGAGGAGGTAAGACTGCTGGATGCAGGTTGCATAAACCACTGAAGAACAGATTGGTGACGCTGTTCGTTACTGAGATTCACAGGGCACCAACCAAGCGATGACAGGCCTGACGGTCCTGCAACCGACGATCCGCTGGCTTGCACGTTGTCACCAGCACTGGAAGGAGCACCTTCTCTTGTACCTCTACCTCGATGTCCTACACCCCTCTTTGCTCGCTTACCACCTGCATTTCGCTTCATGTTCAGAAAGATAAAAATTTGAAAAGGTATGGAAGAGTTTTTGACAGTATCTTATTGAAAGACGGCAAATCACAGCTATACTTAAAGGGGTTTTATCATTACAAAAATCATGTCTCAGATTATGGGGACAGTAAAAATAAGCACTTTTGTAATTGGGTTGCATTACCTCTGTCACTTGGTTTAGCAGATACCAGCTTCGCTGTAAATCTGTCTTTTATTTCTGCTGTTGCTGGGTCAGAACGCCCCCGGGTCAATTCCTGTGCTCTAGACACGCCCCCTGCACTGTGATTGGCTGGCTGACATTTCATTCAGCCTGTTGGGATATGCCCCTAGACAGGAAACGTCATGGCCACGCCCCCTGCGCTGTGATTGGCTGCCTGCACACTCTGTGTTTACTCCCCACTGAGCTGTTAAAATCCATAGTAAAACCAGAGTCTGCTGGCTCTATGTACATCTCAGCTCTATGGGGATGATCTGGGCAATTACTGCCTGTTTAAAGGGCTTTTGCCAAGAGGTTGATTCACCTCCTCACAGGTTCAGTTTGAACTTTGAAAAGAAGGCGTTCTGTTCCTCAGATCGAATGCAAGCCCCACCTCCTTATGACGTCATCATCTGTATTGTATAACATAAGGATTCAACACTGTATCTGTGCGAGTTGCTTGTATAGTACAGTGAATAGGTGATCAGCTTGGAAAGACAGAGGTTGGGAGTTCAAGTCCCCAGCGTTTTTTTTTTTTTTTCTTTTTAATTTATAAATTTTACACATATGTAAATATATGAAAATATATGTGTAGACATCTATAATTTTATATATATACACACACACAGAAAGCTCCCCTATATAGTGTCCCATCCTCACAGTCACACCAAGCACTTCCAACATATGTGATACAATGCATATACTCTCAGGGATGAGACATGGTATAGGGGAGCTATGTATGTGTATATATATCATTAAAGAGATTGACATATATATTTTAGGTCTCTCTACATATGTGTAGAATTTAGGGGAGGGGGGGGGGGGGAATAAACCCTGTAAGGGGACTAGAACTCCAACCCCTTCATTGTAAAACCAACACTCCGCTACACCATCAGCCCAAGTCAGTTACAGGTTAAGCAGGTTCTTTTCTGAAAGCTGATTTGCTTCTCCCCCCCACTGTTTTCACTCATATCACTGACAGCAAGCAGAGGTCTTTACTTGAAGCTGACATTTGGCCTTGTAGTTGAGTAAAGGTCTCTGCCTGTTGTCAGTACAATTTGGTTGAATACCACTAGAACAGAAGTTAAAGCTGCTGGCTTTCAGTGTGTAAACTAATAGATATAATAGATATATTAGGTGCTTGCTGCAGCTTGCGGAGCCTCAAGGCTGCAGACATAAGCATGCAGGAGGCCACAAAGCTGTTATACCCAGACAACCCTCTGCATCCCCTGCTTCAAACAAAATGATGATGTCACAGTTCTTCAGTGAGGAGAGACACGCCTCGTGGGAGGGGAGACACGCCTGCTGACAGGAGAGACACGCCCCTGGATTTCAAACTCAATCTGAGAAAATTAGCAGAACAGCACGAGCAGCTCAAACGATAAATCCCCTTTAAATCCCTCTAAATTCCAACAGCCAACTAGGATTAGAAACAGATTTGTTTCTATCGAATACATGTGAAATGCGGTCTGGTGGAAGAACCGTAAGACAAAATCAACAGTGTTCTTCCTTCAGTCCCAGGGATTAACAGCTTCCCAGTAGGACTAGGAATTGATAGTTTTCAACAAACTATCATACAAGTGCACTATCTGTGTCGGGGGCGTGAAACGACAATACCCGGGTCAGTCAGTTACTCCCAATCTGGTAGCATGTGAGCACTGTGCTAAGAATATAATCTCCAAAAAATTGGGAATCTCGCAAGAGAACAAAAAGTGACTTTTAATCACTATATTTACTATTTTGCCATAGGCAAACTTAAACTCTATCAGTTCTCTATCTGTTAAACACTAAAACGTAACTTTTATTATATCTAACTCTTAACCTCTATACACACTATTTAAAAACCTGATCTCTAACCTCATATTTAACCCTTTTTGCTTCTGAAAGAGGGAATAACTCCCTTTCTATTATCAAGTCTGGTGGAACCCCACCTACTAACAGGGGAGCCTTATATCTATAGCAAAGTACTAGCTCCAGTAAGGGATCCCAAGCCAACTACTTGGGCAGTCGTCCCTAATCTCATAGACACAGAACAAATGAGGCCCCCTTGTGACACCATCTGCAGCAGGTGACACGTAGACAGAGGGGAGAGATCACTATTTAAAACGTCATATCTGACCTCGCCGACATGTATAATAAAAGTTACGTTTTAGTGTTTAACAGATAGAGAACTGATAGAGTTTAAGTTTGCCTATGGCAAAAAAGAAAATACTGTGCTAAGAATGACACAGATACAAAGTTCCGTTTCAAACCCAGCTCATGCTCTCACCCTGGTCCAATCAGCACTTCCCGGGATTTATTCAGTGCACAAGTATATATACACAGGAAAGGAAGGGGCGTGGTTATTATTGCAACAAAGCAGACATCTTCTGCTATCCACTTCTGATTGGTTTAAGTTTGCCACTGTACAGACGTCATCTCGGGTAGTTTCCTGTAAGTCCTCTTATTTCTGGTAAAACATCTGATTTCCAGTAAAGATTTGACGTCATCAGGGTGCGGTACACAGAATGTCGGCGCCATCTTATATTGCATAGTTTCTTATAGCTGAGCAGTTTAGTAGCAGGGAAAAATTAGGATTTGAAGCATATAAAAGTACAAAAGTATAAAAGTATACGACACTCATATATATGTATATCAGACTTGACAATCCCCCCTAAATACTAATTTTTCCCTAATTTTGTGTGAACCCCATGATCTGTTCCAATGCGCTTCGTTCCTCTTCACCTGTTGAGTGACAACCTATACGCGGATAGCCACGGATAGCCTCCCACTTAGAGGTCTTTCACATAGGAAAGTCAGATCATCACTATCCCTAAATTAACCCTCTGTATTCTGGGGTGGGGATCGTCATGTCATCATACATCATCATTGTTTTCATATCGATATCGGGTCCTGTCATCAGTGGATCCATTTCTGTGTGGTTTACAAATATTCCCTTTGTTCTTGCCTCTAGGGTTTTTTAGTCATCATTCTTCTGATACAGGGGAAAAACGCAAAGAATCCCATCAGTACCGGGAAACACATCCTATACAATCCCTATTTGGTTCAACATTTCTCCCATCCATGGGTCCATAGGAAAACCCAAATCACCCCAAGAGTTGGTTATCCCAGAGGTTTCTTAAATTCACGAAGGTCGACAATTTGGGAATGGCTACTGTGGCTTTTCCTTTGACACCCATGTTACGGAAAAGACAGCATTCTTTCCTACATGGCACAGACCCCCCCCTTTTTCTGCTAGTATCTTGCAACTGCCAACGGTTCTCGGGGGTCATTCGGGGTTTTTGGCCTAACTCTTCAAAAACCCGAGAAACATCTCACAAATTTACAAAATTTGTTGATTATAGTACAGGAATTGATCCGTCTACATTCTTTTTTTATGGGGGGGGCCAGAAAAAATCGATTCCCAACCTGCAAGTACTTGTCTCTGGCTTTAAATTCATCGGGACCCCCCTTGGGACTCCTAGGGCATCTATAAAATTGGGGAATCAAAACTTCCCGCGGGAAATTTATTTTCTCCTACTTCTGTTAGGATCCTGACTTTCCCCATCACCCCGGGGTTCCCAAGGAATATTCAAAGGCTTGCAATTTTAATTAGGGACATTGTCCTGCCAACTGCGGGGAAATTTTCCCCTCTATTTTTTTACCCAAACACAACCAATAGAATCATAAGCTTTTGGTGTGGTTTGCAAAAGGGCTTCATTTATGTTACCTCTTTGGGAAACAAAAGCCCCAGTAAAATTTTTCCCAAGGTCTCCCTCCGGAGGGGTTTTTAGCATAAAAAAGGGTAATTACCAATAGATTAAATTTCCCCCTGGGGCTACAAAAAGGGTCAAAGTTTACCAGAGGGGGTATTCTGGGCATTTCATCTTTTTTGTTTATCTTTTCAACATTTTTAGCAACAGTTTATTTCCCCTTCTAAAAAGGGCACGTTCCATTGCCCACGGCTCACCAACAAACATCCTTTAGGATGTTTTGATCTACAGGAACAACCCACTCTAAAAAAAGATTTTTTCCCTAGATGGGGTCTGTGTCATACCGCCTGAGTCCCCCCTTTTAAAAATTTTGGGTAAAGTAAAAGGTATTTGCCTTTATAGTTTTTAAAGGGGTTTAAGGCTTGGAGTTAAGTGGGTGAACGGCTAGGTTGGGGATTCGGGGCTTATTTTATTTTTGAACACTTTTTTGTCCACAGGGGGGGTTGCGATATTTAAGTAGATTAGACCCCAAGACAAATGTCTGTAAATCACTTGGTTGGGCATTTTTCAAAATTTCAAAAGGGGCACATCCTTTTGGCGCTTCTTTACCCAACCCACCGTGGAAAGGGGCCCCTGCCTTGGTTAGAGCACACTTAAGGGATTTCCCACTTTTATCCTTATTTGTCAGGGTTTTTCTTGGGTTTTTTACCCCCCAATTTTTCCCCTTTTTCCCGGGCTATCTGACCAGGGGGAACATAGTCATTCCCCTGGTCTATAACACAAAGATAGATTGGGACCATGGGGTCTAATCCCGACATGACAAATACATCACAGGGGGCCACAGTACAATAGTAAAATTTTCCCAAATTTTTTCACAATTTTTAGCAGTTTTATCCAAAAACATGGGTTCGCCCCCCCGTCTACCTCAGAGTGAGTAATATAGAAGGATATAGAACTTCATGTTTCACGGGATCTCATCTGCAGGGGGAGGGTGTACCCGTTTTTTTTCCCTTTCCCAAATTTACAGCGGTTGGGGTGTCAGCAGGACTTAAAGGGAACCTTCAAATTGGGGTCAAGAATTTTTTCCTGATAGGCTTTTTCACATAACCTTTATCTCCGGGTACAAACTGTGTCCCACTTCACTTGTGGATTCTGGAAGGAAGGGTGTTAGTCAATTCTTTTGCAAGTTCTACAACAAATTTTTACCACTTTATCATGTGATTCTGATAGCTCCGTTTTTTTTACTCTCCTCTCTTGGGGGGTCCCCAAAAAAAGGGTTTCTAGGGGAACCCCATGTCAGCCGAGGGTAGTCTAAAAATGAAACAAGGCAATGGCACAATTCTGGCCATTCTAATGGATTTTCCGACCTTTTTTTAGAAATTTTTCTTCAGTGCCCCCCATTCACCCTCTCCACCTTCTCTGAGCTCTGGGGATGATATGGGGAATTAATCCACACCACCCCCTAACACTCCCGAATTCTGAGTAAATCGTGGCTGTAAAGCGGGGCCCCCTGACATTTTCAACAATTTGGGGGTATTCCAAATCTACAGAAAACCTCTGTGACAATTTCTTACTGTGACTCTACTGTCATTTGCTGACTGGTATCCCTCTGGCCATCCTGAAAAATTCACCACTACCAGGACATTTTCTATTTGCCTACTTAGGAAGTTGTATGTGGTCCATTTATATTTTTGGAAGGGGTACTCAGGCTTGCCAAAGCTGTTGTGGCATCTTCTCTGTTTTGGCCGGTTTTTCGGGTTTTAAAATTTTGCAACTCGGTTGTGGGCTGGATTTTGTTGCTTTTCCAGGTGCATATAAACTTTTTACATAGGCTAGAGCCGTTTTTCCTCTGTGAGTGATGCCAGGGCCCCATGTTGCAACGGTGGGTACATTCTTGGGGGAGGCAAATGAGTCCTCTTTTTTCCCAATTTCCACTTCCTTTTGGCCCCCTTTGACCCTTCCATTCTTTCCCTTTTCTTCCTTGTCGTGTGAACTTTTTTTTCCCTTTAAATTTTGCCCCATGAGGGGGTCTACCCAGGCCCAATTGTCCGGGATCTTGGGGTCTCGCAGTCGTTTCTTTTTTAAATTTGCTTCTCGGGGCTCTGGTAGTCATCTGATAGCATTGTTTCTGGTTCCTGCCACCTGCCTGACACTTTCCCCCAAAGGGCAGCCTGTTTGGCTTTTTGATCTGCTAATGATTCCTCTGGCGTCCTTAGAGTTTACTTTTCCAGTGCCTTGCCCTTGAAATTTGCAACTTCTGTAGGCTTCAGGATGGTTTCCCCAAAAGGGCTCTGAATGTTTTTTCCGCATGCTTCCCCGGGGTTTTTCCTGCGGGCGTGAAAAAACCTCTATTTTTCCCAAAAGGACCCCAAAGTCAGGGGCTGTGCCGTAGCATATCTTGATCGTTTTGATTTTGGGGGCTCTTAATCCGGCCCCATGTCACGGCCTCTAAGGGCTACAGTTCGGCTTTTTTGGGCCAAATGTGGGCGGGAATGCTTGGGGCCTCAGACTTCTGTTTCAGAGGGACTGCATACCGGGGGAACCACTGGCGTGGTCGGCAAATCGGAGCCTCCGTCCATATTAAAGGGTCTGCACTTGGAGTTCACTCTTTCACTTTTGATGTGCAGAAGTTTGAGATTGAAGGGCTGAAGGCATCATGGGAAAAAGTGTTTCGGGTTTTTCAATCCTCCTCGCATAAAACCCCCCGGGAAATGTGGCAGTAGGTGGCAGGTTTAATCGGTGACATTTCTGGAACTATATTAGAAGGCAACATAAAGGGAAACTGAAGTCGCGGTGTCTTTATGTACATATGTCAGGCTGTTTTGAGTCAATACGGGGCCAAATCATGTTTGGGGCTTGGGATAATACGCATCCCCCAAAATCGGGTCTGCTCCTGTCTACAGGCTTGGCCGCATGTACCGTTTTTAGACATTTGGGTGAAGTTTTGGTCTAGGCTGGGCGCAAGAGAAAATACCTAGTGGTCTTTGTTTTTCCACCATGTTTCTGATAAAAAAGACTCCTGCAGCATGTCCATCACTTTCTGAAACGAAGAGGGGGAAAGGTTGACTATAGCCCGGGAAGGCCTAGGCGGGGCCTTAAAATTGTTTCCCTTTTAACATGTAAAAGAGTCCTTTTTGCTCCTGTAAATGTCTGGAGTTTCTGCATTGTAGAATCCTTGGTCCAGTCTCAGGCACAATAATGGCCATAAGTCTGGAACATCTGAACCATTGCCTGCAATAAGTAACCAACCCAAAGGAAAAGACGGGAGCGTGAGTAGTTTCTGGGTATATATTTGCTCGAGCCGCTCCGTTTTCTGTGAAGTTTGGCTCCTTCAGGAACAGTGTCCTAGGAAGATAACACGGGGTTTGGCACCACTGACCTTGTCCTGGACACCTCAGTCTAGGCATGTAGGTGATTAATAAGGAGATGGACAATCTTCCAAGTTTGGATGTCTGATCCGCACAGGAGAAGGGCACTACATACATAAATACATGCCTTTGGGGTTTTTAGATCCAAGGTTCCAACAAGTCTTTTAGGGGTTTTGTAATTGTTTGGGGTGTTCGAGCTCCCCGCAGTAGCTCCCCGGGGTTGCCTCCCTTGGGGAAGTAAAAGCAATAGATATGACAGTCAGGGGGAGGGCACACTGAAAAGGCTTATCCAAATCCAGAACATGAAGAACTTAGCAGAGGGGGGACCCCTGAAAGAAGAGTATTTGGATTCGGGACCACGGACCCAATATTTTCAGCATTGACACTCTGAGATCTTGCACAGGGGAACTTGGGGGCTTCTCCCGGGGGCTTCTCTTGCTAAACAGGGGTGTTACAAGGGGGAAAAACAAGGGTTTAACACCTTGCTTTCTTTGGGTTTTAATTTACTCCAACTCTCTCCTGTATTGCCTTTAAGGATATTTGGAAAAGGAAATCACCTTTATAAAGACCTTTGACTGGCGCCACTGGGGGGGGGGTTTAACATTTCGGACCCCGGACCAAAGGGCTTCAGGGTTTTGGGCTTCAAAATGGGGGGGAACACCAAGAAGAATCGCTTCAGTACTTGGATATCAAATGGGCAAGCCTCATAAACAGACCCACTTGCCTTCCTCACAATCAGGGGTTTGTAGTTCCCGGTGCATTCCTTTTTCTTCAAACTTGATTTAGCCCTTCATGCCCTGAGAAGTCTGCTCCACAGGTTGACTGGGGAGTTCAGACACAGGGGGCGTCTGTAACATCGGGAAGGTCCCAGTGGAGGGGACTGAAGGGCCCTAGGTTGGTTCCTTTAATTCCAAACAATAATAAAAACAGATAAAGGGTATTTCGGAAGAGGGCTTTCCCTGATACAGATGTGGCCCCCCCCGGGGCCCCTAAGAAATCAAAAGGAATACTATAAACTTCAGGTCACTTCCCAAGGTATTCAGGAGAGTGGAGGGGGGGCTGGCAGGAGGACACGGGTTTTTTTCCTTTACTTTATTTTCTTGGCAGTTTGGACAGTTGTTGCTGTCCAACATTTTTGGTATGCGTTTTTTTGGTATCTTCCTTAGGCGCAGGGGGAAACTCAGCTTCTCCTCACTGTCCAAGTCCGCCCCCAAAACCAGCAGGTGGGTTGGCCTTGCCCGTCCTGTGGGTGGGGCCCTTTTTATGGTTTTTCTAGGCCCACATAAAGTTTTGGGAGGGTTGCTGAAAATCGGGGGTTCGCAGAGGGGCTACTGCTGGGGTTTTGGGAAAAGGTTGATACACTTGATTTTTTAGAGTCAGATTCGGGATCATTGGGAACACACACTCACAAATTTCTTGTTTGTCCCCCCCCTGAACCTGAGGTCATCACTTACTTTCTTCTTTTCCCCCTCATTCTTCTCCTTACCATGCTTTAAGGAACCCTTTGGCAATAATAAAAGCTTCCTTCAGTGGTAGAGTCACAGTTTCAGGGCCGACAAGTTTAAACTTTTCCTTTAATTTTTTCTTGTAACCCATCCCTGAATGCCGGGGCAACAAAGAGGCATGGGGTTTGTTTTGAGCTAGAAAACCCAAATCTTTAAATTTTTTGCGTGATGCGAGCTGCATATTTGTCCACAGATTCATCTTCTTCTTGTTGGACCACTTGCATTGACACAGCTTGGGCTGTGAGCATTCCGTCCCTTCTTCATTGTTCACATAAGTCCCCGCCTGATCCCATAATCCCCTGGGGGTGAGTCAGCATCATCCAGGGGTTCCTTTATATAGAGATAGCTATCTTCCCTTTATTTCAAATATACCATTAGATCTTTCCAGTTCTGCATTTGGTCTTCTGTATTTTTCCCCACTTCTATAAAAAGGCAAGGGTGCTTTTTTGGATCCGGACTATTTACCAAGTTGAAAATTGATTTGGGGTAAACTTGACATACCTGAGGGTTTTTATCCTCGGTTTCTGGAGGGTGTGGTGCAAAACCCAATGGCTTTGGGGTAAATGGATAAATTTTAAAAATTATTTCATTTCAAAGGGAAACAACTTCAGAATATTTTGTCTGGAAAGTAGGGGGTGTAGGGGGTGCTGGGCATCAGGTATGCTGGCTCCCCCTGTTAGTATGGCCCTTCACAGTACACGCATCTGGGAATTTGCCACGATCTTGATTTCACAAGTTGGGGGTTTGTTTTAATGTATTTTCACTATATCCGCCACTTCTTCTATACAGTCACTCAAGGGTACCCAAAGATCGTTCTCTCTCACGTTGGGTGCATAACTAAGGTTCCCTTTTCACCTAGCAAGCGGGGACGTCTCAGGGGGGTTTCTTCATAAACTGGGGGTACAGCATGGATCAGGGTAGACAGGGGCCAGGGCCCTGACACTATGTCCCCTACTTCCACCGTTACCTTTTGGGGACTAAGGTCCTGCTCTCTTGTATCTGGGGCCTCCAAGTTCTAACCCGGGGTGCTAACCCGACCTATGTCCAAATCTGAGTTATCACATTTACCATGGCCCCCCCAAATTTAACTACTAAATTCCATAAAACCCCCACTGAGAGTGATCTGTCCCCCTGACTATGGTTACATTTCTAAAAACCCCCTCCATTTTCTGTAATGTTAGGATCCCCCACTCGGGGAAACCGGGTGGGTCATATGAGACCGAGGCATTAGACTGGGGCCTTCGAGGCGGACCCAGGGGCTCGGAGTGGTGATTCAGATAATGGGGGTTCCGAAGCAGCATCATGAGCGGTCAGCCAGTTGGGGTTCCCGGCTGTGTACACTGGGGGAAAAATGATGCAACCGAGGAGGAGGTACTGACCTCCTCTTGTACTGTGGGCCTAGCAGAAGGGGCTGGTAAAGGATCCGGAAAACGTTTTACCGATACAAGGGGGTGTTCCGGGGTTTCCGTGGGAACAAAGATGGCTGCCAGAGGAATTCCTGTTTTTATCCAAAGGGTGCCCAGGGGGCACCAAGATGGGTTTCCACAGGGAATTTCCGTTTCCCCCCCTTCCGCCCCACCCAAAATGAATTGCAAAGGGAAATGGGAAAAGGAAAAACGCAGATAGGCGGGTGCCCCAAGCTACCAGGTTTTACGGAAGTCCGGGTTCTGCAAACCACACGGGTCAGGGCCACCCTTTCCGGGCCCTTCCAGCCCATCATAGGGCGGTGGCGCACACAGTTCAGTTACATTTTTTTGGCACATCAGATTTTACATAACCAAAAAGCATTTTAATTTTTCATCTTCTCCTTCTCCCTTAACTTCTCATAACCTTTAAATTGCAAAGCCCTCCAACTCTGAAAGCCTCGCAGCTTCTAATAATCCCTTTTTTCCACATGCCCCTGCCCTGTATTAAGTATATTTTTTTCCACATCTGGGCTGATCTGCCTCTGACGGCAATCCAGCTAATTTATACAAGCGACTCACTTCTTTCACATATTTCTTTCCTTCTCTCACCCTGACCAATTCTACAGCCGTTCGTGCCCCTGCAGGGAGAGTCTGTTTTCGTTTAAATAGCCGCAACATAATTACTAAATCAGACATACAGTACCAGTGCAGCTGCTCACTGGTGTTGAACTCACAGTTACCGCCCAAGATTCACCATCCTCCGGTTACAGAATCTTGTCATTGGGTCCCCAACCCCAAACTGCAGTTCGCGTGTACCTCTATGACTCTGTAACAGAGTACTTCTCTACCAAGTCCCTAGTGAATTTATGGGACCATAAGGGTCCTGTGGATATCTGCCCTGTCTCCTTTCCCGGACTGACAGCCTATATCCCAGTAAAATATGTTACGGCTCCAAACAGAATAAAAAATTTTTTTTTTCTCTCTTTTCTTTTAATTAAACAGACAACTTCCTTTTTTTCCTAATTGTACACGGCTGTCGTTCACTTCCTCTTTGCTAATTCTGTCACTCGTGTGCAGTAACAGTAACCGACTGAGCCGTACGTGGTAATGAGAGAAATCTCACAGTGCTGCAGTTCGCAATCACCGAAGGAAAGACACAATATCCGTACCACTCAGCCGTTCACCTCACCGACCCGTCTAACAACCGGATTACTAACTATCACTTCCTGATTCACAGGCAAGTATACACATACAAAATATGAGTAAACTTACCGTGACTCAGTGAGGTTGCGCAAACCTCATCAGGAAGCGACAGGAGTTCACCTGGCAGTCTGTGCGTGTCAGCAGGCTTGTGGTTTTCCTCTCGATGATCCCCCCGGATATTGGGCGTCAGATTGTCGTGGGCGTGAAACGACAATACCCGGGTCAGTCAGTTACTCCCAATCTGATAGCATGTGTGCACTGTGCTAAGAATGACACAGATACAAAGTTCCGTTTCAAACCCAGCTCATGCTCTCACCCTGGTCCAATCAGCACTTCCTGGGGTTTATTCAGTGCACAAGTATATATACACAGGAAAGGAAGGGCATGGTTAAGGCGTGGTTATTATTGCAACAAATCAGACATCTTCTGCTGTCCACTTCTGATTGGTTTAGGTTTGCCACTGTACAGACGTCATCTCGGGTAGTTTCCTGTAAGTCCTCTTATTTCTGGTTAAACATCTGATTTCCAGTAAATATTTGACGTCATTTGGGTGCGGTACACAGGATGTCGGCGCCATCTTATAGTTATAGTTTCTTATAGCTGAGCAGTTTAGTAGCGGGGAAAAATTAGGATTTGAAGCATATAAAAGTACAAAAGTAAAAAAGTATACAACACTCATATATATGTATATCAGACTTGACATCTGCACCAAACTGAGATTCACCGAGCGCAAAAAAACTATTCAAAAGTTACACGGATGAGAAATTGCGTTTTTTGCAGCAATGACACACGAGAACAGTTACTACAAAATTTCTGTATCCAAATTTAAGTACAAGGTGGCTATTTGAAAAAAACTGGCGCGCACCAAAGTGAAATACATCTATTTGAAAGTTATACTGATAACAAAAGGTGGTTTTTGCACCAATGAAATACACCAACAGTTACTACAAAATTTCTGTATCCAATTTTAAGTACAAGGTGGCCTTGGAAATGTTGCCTTTCCGTCTGGGGGACACAGATGGGTTCCGCCACGTCATGGCCCTTGTCTGCCCACAATACCAGATGCCGAGCAGGCATTTCTTTGCCAGAAAAGCCGTCCCTGCCCTGGCCAGCCACGTGTCATCTAAAATTTCAAGCGCGTTGTCTGCATCTGTGTCCGGAAAAGTCCATTTCACCACCGACACATGGACTAGTAAGCACGGCCAAGGCCGCTATATCTCTGTGACAGCTCACTGGGTGAGCTGGGTGGATGTCTCTGGGGGTTATGGTGGCTCTCAGGCTTGGTGCACGCTCTTCAAAACCGCAGGGATGGTGCAGGGCTCTTTCCCCCAAGGTCCTCTGGTGGCATGACGGGCCCAGAGAAACCAGGCCGTGTTGAAATTAATCTATCTTGGAGACCGTCCACACACAGCTCTGGAGCTGTGGACGGCTTCTCCGCAACGAGACCGAGTGCTGGCTGGGTGACAAGAATCTTGTGCCAGGCAAGGTGGTGTGCGAGAACGGTCGAAATCTGCTGGCCGCCCTTAAGATCGGTAGGCTGGAGCACATCCCTTGCCTGGCACATGTCATGAACCTCGTCGTCCAGAAATTTCTAAAGCGCTACCCGGGTCTGGACTGCCTGCTGAAGAAGGCTCGAGGTCTGAGTTCGCACTTCCGGCGTTCGCACCCTGCTTCGTCCCGCCTGGCTGTGTTGCAGCGTCAGCTCGGCCTCCCCGTCAACCATCTCATTGTTGACGTGGCAACACGCTGGAATTCCACCCTCCTCATGCTCCAGCGATTGTGGGAGCAGCGCAATGCCATTACGTAGTACGAAGTGACACATGGCCTGACAAGCAGCGATGCGGACCTCGGGGTGTTGAGCCACCGAGAGTGGAGGCAGGTGAAAGAGCTCTGCATCATCCTTGCCAGTTTTGAAGAAGCCACCAAAATGATCAGTGCGGACGATGCCCTTGTTAGCATGAGCATTGTGGTGATCTTAGTTCTGGAACGATCGTTGGACACTCTGAAACATCAGGTCCCGCCAGCGACGGAGGAGGAGACGGACACAGATGCGGACATGGAGCCTTTCTCTCCGTCGAATCCACAAGGCCCGATAGTTTCTCAATTTTATCGGTCTTCATTAGGCAGTGGTTCGGGGTCCAGGGATAGTGCAAGGCGGCGCCTCAGCTCTCAGGGTGCATCATTTGCGACAAGTCAGGGCTGTGTTGAAGCTGTGCCGAAGGAAGTGGAGGAGGAGGAGGAGGTATTCCTAGACACCGACGTTACCGACGTCCCTGCCTTGGAAAGAGGTTGGCGCAAATTTGAGGCGGAGGAGGAAGATGAGGAAGATGAGTTTACTAGTGCCCCTCGACCCAGAGGCTTGGGAAATCAAGGCTCCATCTCTCACATGAGTGCTTGGTTGCTCCATTTCCTCCAACATAATCCTCGCATTAAGGCCATCAAAATGAACAACAGTTACTGGGTGGCCACCCTCCTGGATCCCCGGTACAAAACAAAACAGCACTTTCCTTCCAGCCACCCAAATAGAGAGTAAAATGCAGGAAATGGAGACCTTGCTGATTGATCAACTGGAGACATCTGTTGCGTCTGCTTCACGTTCTTTAAATGTCACGGTGGAACAACGTCAGCGACGTGACAGCAGTAGAGTGCCAAGTAGCCGTAGCGGCAGCAGCAGCAGGCAAGGTGGCAGAAGCCTAATGGGTGACCTCTGGCAATCTTTATTTACCACCTCACCAACGCATGCAATGCAGGGCACACATCCAACACACAGAGACCAGCTTAAGATCATGGTGCACGACTATCTGCGTCTCAACACCGATGTTTTTGTATGTGTTCGGGACCCAATAGACTTCTGGGTATCTAAAATGGACGAATGGCCCGAGCTGGCTCATCATGCCATAGAGGTGTTGTCCTGCCCAGCAGCCAGGTCTATCTAAGGGGCCCTTCGAAAGTGGGGAGTCATTCGGGGAAAAAAGGGCACCCGGCTTTCCACAGATAATGTGGATCGTTTGACTTTCTTTCAAGATGAATCAGGCATGGATCTCTGTTGATTTTTGTGCCCCAATTCCCGAGGCCCCAACCGATTGGGTTGCCGGTCTCTTAACATTCCTTTTCAAACAAAAAGGGGCCCTCTTGAAAATTTTTTTTTAAAAAAATGATCATTTCTTACGGCATTTTTTTTTTCCCCCTTTTCCCCAAAGTTCATTTTGCGGGGTTTTGCTGTGAGGAGATGTAAAAGACAGCAAGGTTTCAGGGACAAAAACCGTATTTCCCATTTACTCACTTTATCTTTAAAAGTTTTCGCATTGTCAATGGTTTTTAGGTCATGGGTTTCTGTGAGATAAGTATTTAATTTTTGGGTTTCCTTTTGGGAAAAGAAATGTGGGGTTTAAGTGGCATTTTTTCACCACAATTTTTAATAGTGGCTTTAGAAGTCATATTTATTTAAATTTTTTTGGGGGCATGTTTTCTGTGAAAATAAGCTTAAAAAATTATAGTTTTGGGAAAAAAAAAATGTGGGGTTCTAAGTGGATTTCTCCATCAAATTTTTAATAGTGGCTGAGAATCATATTTATAAATTTTTTTGGGGGCATGTTGCTGTTTAAACAGCTATAATCATGGTCCTTTGTAACGAAATGGGGGCCCCTTTTAAGTGGCATTTTTCCCCTTTACAATTTTTTTAAAAGGGGGCTGAAAAGTATTTTTATAATTTTTTGGGGGCATTTCTGCTTTGAAAGCAGCAAAAATCGGGTTTCCCATTCTAAAAAATGTTGTTTCTAAAAGACATTTGTTCTTTTAAAATGTCAAAAATGGCTCAAGGGGTCTTTCTTTGAATTTTTGGGGGCATTTTTTCTGTGGGCATGCAGCTATAATACAGGTCCTATTTTTAAAAAAATGTTGGTTTTTTAAAAAAATTTGTTTTTCACAATGTCAAAAATGGGCCCCAAGGGTATGTTTTTTAATTTTTGGGGGCATTTTTTGTGGGAAATGCAGCTAGTTACGGTCCTATTGTAAATAAAAGTGGTTTTAACAGCCTTTGTTTTCACAAATTTTTAAGAGTGGCTTCCCAAAGGGGGAAGGGGCTGTCATAAAAGGGGAAAAGGTTGGGGGAATGTTTAAAGGACAATTTGCAAAATGATTGTTTTTTCAAGATTTTAAAATAGTATCAAAACCCCTTTTTTGAGACAACCCCTTTAATACAATTAAAAAAAAAAAAAACAAAGGAAAGGTGGGTTTCCCTCCCATTTTTTAAAATTTGTTTTTAGGAAATTTAAAATACTAAAAAAACTTGATGTACAAAATTGCTAGTTAAAAAAAAATTTCCTTTTGAATTTTTTCCCAAAGGGGGGGGACCGGAAGGGCTTGACCAGATGGGGGTTTTTCAGGGAATGGGTATGGAGGGCGGCAGAGAAAAAAGAACAGAGACAAATTTCCCCCAGAAAGTTTAGTTTAAAATGGAAAAAAGGGAAAGCCAAAGAAAAAGGGACCTGGGGGGAAAAGGGCGTTCCACCCGTTTTTCCCAAATGAAAACTCAAATTTATCCGCATTCCCCACGGAGGGGGAAGCGCACCCCGGGGCTTGACGGTGTACGGGGGAAGGTGGAGGTTCTAACACTTTGTAAAAATTTCTTCAGAAAGACTGTTTTTTTTTCTAAACTTTTTTCCCTTAAAAGTACAAACCTGGGGCCCGCCTTGCACCCCAGTCCTGTAAGTTGCCTGGCAGCTGGGGCCCCCTGTTAACCGAAAGGTGAGGGGAGCATGGCTCTCACGTTTGGGGAATCAGGAAAAGCTTCCCAAAATTTTTCAAAAAAAAAAGGGGGTTTTTAAAAAGGGGATTTCTGGAGGGGAAATAGTGTTTAAAAAGGGCCCCGGGCTGGACACAAATTGCACAATTTGAGGCTTTAAATTTTTGAGGTGGAGGGCACTATGGGGGTGCATCATTTGTTCCGGGGGTCTGTCCCCCAAACACTGAAGAAAGGGTTTGGGGGAAAAATTAAACCCTTGAATTGATTGGTGAAACACTCTCGAAGCCCCGGAGGGAAAAGTTTCTAAAAATAAGGGAAATGTTTTGGGGATAAATTTGGAACATTTTTATTGTTATGGGGTGGGGTGAATTAACCAAACTAACCCCAAAGTAAAAATTTTTTTAAAAAATGCGGGGGGGGTGTATGTTGTATGTTATCAAAACTTGAAAAAAAAGCAAAAAGATAATAATTTTTAAAACTATAAAAAAAAACTTCCCAAAAAAAAATTCTGTAAAAAAAATGCAGTTACCCAAAAAAAATTTCTAAAAAGACGTCACTGTACAAAATAGTTTGTGCCCCTTTGTGATTTTTGGGTTTAAAAAGGGGTTTTGGGGTCATGCTGTGGGGACAGGACAGGTTTTGGTTTAATGTCCCCGTGGGAAAATAAAATGGTTTGGTTTAAAAACTCCTTTTTCCGCACTTTTTAATCTGGGTTTTGGGGGGTTTGGGGGTCATGGGTGTGGGCCCCGACAGGGATGTCAGTCCCCGGAAAAATTAAATTTGGGGGGTTCAAAAACTTTTTTTCAGAAATTTTTAAAAACTGTGGGTAGAAGGTTTGATGGTTTATACCCTGGTTTCCCGGACGGTATGTTTTAAAAGTCCCGGGGAAATAAAAGGTGGTTGAAAGACTCCCATTTCCCGGCAATTTTTAAACCTTTTGGGTAGACAGGTTTAATGGTCATTCTGCGGTACAGGACGAATTTTTCAATGCAGTTCTTTTTTCCTCCTTTTTTAGTTTT
>JAODAL010030253.1:0-50249 GCA_025379985.1 Phyllomedusa bahiana | reverse complement strand
AGAAAAATCAGCATTCAGACGAGTGACCTCCGATGCGTGTTTACTTGTGTCTTTGTGATGTGTCTTTTGGATCCGTTCTAAGAATTGACATGACAATTCTTAATCCGAAAGATGCAGCAGGCACCCTATTTAAAACTATAGGGTGCATTTCTGCTGCAGCCAAAATGCATCCAAACACGCACCTGCATGTTGGATAGGTTTTGGATCCAATTGACGCAGAATTTTTGGATGCCAAAATCGGTTCCAAAAATGCCCTGTGCACATACCCTTAGTAGTCCCCGGCGCCGCCGCTACCCGCCGCCGCCGATTGTTACTTGTCAAGTTGCTAGCAGTTGCTAAGCAATCAACTGCAGCGGCGGCAGAGAGCAGCTCCACCCGGCGCAGGCGCAGTTCACTCTCTGAATACTCTCACGATACTAACCTTGCAACGTCACCTTGCCCGACATCTGAGAGTTAAGCAACTAAAAGCAGAGAGGGAGGGAGCGGGACAAAGAACTAAAATCTAGAGAAACGTAGACAAGGAGTAAGGGAACAGGGCAAGGAACGAGAACATAAAAAATGTACAAGGAGACAAGAGACGAATGTATAGAAAAGAAAAGGTAGGACAATAGTGGAAAGGAGTAAACCAGGAGTCAGGAAAGCAAAATAAAGTGGATAGAGGCCAGTGGCACTTATGAGAAGATAATAAGGATATACAATTATAAGACAGGAGGGGAAAAGTACAAACAAAATTAGGAGAACAGTGGAAAGAGGAAGTGATATTGGAAAATGTGGATCAGAGGAGCACATAGAGGGAGATAATAGGGACTGGTAAAGATTAAAGGAAAAAGAGAGACAAAAGGAAAGAACAGAGGATTATGCAGAATAAACAATGAATAGTGAATGACAGGAGATAATTATATTGCCAGAATAAGGTACTATAGAATATACACTGATCGAAAAAATAAAGGGAACACACACAATGTAACGCAAGTCAATCGCACTTCTGGAAATTAATTGATTATAAATGTGCAGGGGACTCTATAATTTACTTATAAATGTGCAGGGACTTATAGCCTATTTTAAATGCGCAGGGGGACGCGCGGCTCTAATGTATTATAAATGTGCAGGCGCTCTAATGTATTTTAAACAGGGGCTCTAATGTATTATAAATGCGCAGGGGGACGCGCGGCTCTAATGTATTATAAATGTGCAGAGGGACGCTATAATCTAGTTGTAAATGTGCAGGGGACCTATAATCTACCTATATACGTGCTGTGGGACCTATAAACTATCTATATACCTTTTGGTCGACCTATAACCTATCTATATACCTGCTGGTGAACCTATAACTTATCTATATACCCCCTGGGGGACTTTAAAAACCCTTTTTAAAATATACAAAATTGGGGGGTAACCTTTTAAACTTTGCCGGGTATATCAAATGGGGAACCTATAATTTATCTATATACCCGTTTGGGGGACATAAAACCTTTCTATTTTACAAATTTGGGGGGGAAACCCTAAAAACTTGCCTTTAAAATTTTTATTTGGGGGCCTAAAACCTTCTATATCCCCCGTGGGGGGAATATAACCTTTCTATTTTCCCCATTGGGGAAATTTTTAACCCCTTATAGCTACGGGACCTATTACCTTTTATACCCCCTACGGGGAGACAAAAACTATATATCCATTACTGGGGGACGAAATAACTTACGGGGGGACCCTTTTAACCTTTCACTGGGGGGACACATAATTTACGGTTGTGAAGTCGAAATAGTCGTTACCGTTGTTAAGGCCTAAAAGGTCGTTGTTTAAGAGTTAGCAATCGACCCGGGGATACCCCTTGGGGTGTTGCCATCCGCGTATAAAGTCAACTAGCGGTCAGCATCTAGTTAAATAAGACACATATACATCACAATAGCCACTTTTTGCCAAGGTTGGTTTTGGGTATTGGCCCATTTCCATTGAATAAGAGGGGTTAAGCAGTAATACCACATACAACTTGTGGATGGGCAAAAAGAAGCCATGTATTTGTAATCCTGTACAACCTCATTAACAAACAAATACATGCATGAATGATCAGTGCCTTCAGTTATTTACTCTTTTATTCCTCCATGTTCTTTAGCTTGTTGCTGTCCCTTCATCAGATTAGATAAACTTGCACATTTTTTTTTTTTTTAAATAAAAGTCCTCTTAGCTTACCAGACTATTGTTACTGGTGTTTGCTTTGTGTTGTATCTTCTAGAGTTTAACACCGAAAGATATACAGTAGGTGGAGAACATTTTTTTACTATTTTTCTTTGTGGGTAATATTTTCCAGCTGTTTATCCGTTATGCGTGTCTGACAAAGATACAGATGGTGGCAAAAGTGTCACTTTGAAACTACACAGAGGGCACCCCACCCCTTTATCTAAATTGCACTTTCCTGAAAGCCTGACTCTTGAAAAGATGCGAAGTGTTGACTTTTTTTCATTGAATTAAACCTATCAACATGTTTATCTTGCACTGTCGGACGGCAGCATAAAATAGTTACAGACAAACTGATTTTTATGTTGTATTACTTACGTGAGAGTATGTCTTACCTGTGAGAACATACAGGTTATTTGTTGCAGACTGTTGCCAGTGCTGTTAGACAGGAGTATACTGTATGGGGTGTTTCAAAAAGATGGACCCTATGTGAAATAGCTAAATCTCTGCAACCATAAACCACCTATGAGTTGAAATCTTACCACAGAGTTTCAAATTTTGACAATTTTAAAACTATTCTGGTCTTTTTCCATGCTACAAGAGTCTTGGCCTCCAAGATCCGCAGACATCCTATGCCTTTTTCTGGGGCGGTAACGCCTTCAGCCATTTTTCACATTTTTCGTTTTTTCCTCCATGCCTTCCAAGAGCCATAAAGGTTTTATTTTTCTGTCTTTATCGCCATATGAGGGCTTGTTTTTTAACTATAACATATAATGCGCTGGGAAACCCAAAAGAAATTCTATGTGGGGTGGAGCATACAAAAACGTGACTGTGGTGGTTTTGTTTTTATGGAGTCCACTCTTCAGTATAAGGGATGTGTTTTCTGTATTCTGCAGGTCGATACGAATCCAGTGATACCCAGTTTAAAGAGATTTCTTTATGTTTTAATACTAAAAAAAGCTTTTTATTTTTATTTTTTTTTTGCAGATATGCCATTTTCTGTGACTAATAACTTTTGATTTTTATTCCATGGACCTGAGTGAGGGCTCATCTTTTGTGGGCTGAAGTGTGCTTTTTATTAGTACCATTTTGGGATAAATGCAACTTTTAATCACTTTTTATTCCAATTTTTGGGGCCGAGAAATGACAAAAAAACCCCCAATTTTGGCGCTTGAAATCTTTTTTCGTCTATAGTGTTCAGCGTACGAGATAAATGATGTTATCATGATGTTATATTTTAATAGATCAGGCTTTTATGAATGTGGCGATACCAATTATGTGTCACTTTTTCATTTTTTTTTTAATTTATAGAATGGGCCACATGTATTAAAACGGTCTAGGTCTAAAACTCCCTATGTTGACCATAGCAACCAATCAGAGCGCCCCTCTCATTTTTCCAGAGCACTATATGAAATGAAAAGGGCACTCTGGCTGCTATTGGCAACAAAGTGAGTTTTAGACCTAGACAGTTTTCATACACGTGGCCCTTAGTATTAATAATTTTTATATTTTCTGAATTTTTTTTTTTACTTTAATTAGACCCCATAATCGCGGACGTGCATACAATTAAGATAGCTTCTCTGCCATTACTATGAAGCAAGGGGGCGGTACCTGCGGGCAGCAGCGGGCCACCATTGCTTCACAGACTGGCCGGACCCCATACAGGAGTACTGGTTGTACTGCCCTAACGGCAGCCCTGTCCTTATCTATTATACTCTGCTTATGGCAGGGCGGTGTCTAAAGTGTTAACAGTAGAGATCGGAATCGGCTCCATTCTCTGCTGTTAGCGGTGCTTCCCAGATGTAGTTAACTGGTCTCCCCCAGCAGGGGCATAGCTAGAGACTCAGGGGCCCAGGTGCAAAACTTCAGCTTGGGCCCCCCTACTCCCAGACGCCGTGTGTTCCCATACTCAACAACAGTTCCCTACTGCGTAGGATGTCTGTAGTAGCGCGATGCAGAAAATATATCTATTAAAAGAAATGTCCATAGAGAAAATGAATTCACCATGTCTTTCCCTCTTGTCCCTCTCCCCTCAAATAAAAATTGTGGGTGCTTTGCCTCAGCAATGCCTGCACCTGCAGGCTGCAGCTGTGAGCGCTGTATCACGGGCTCTTATTGACCTGACCCAGTGATACTGCGGTGTGGCGAGGGGGCCTCCGGTCTCCTTGCCTCAGGGGCCCAGCTGCTGTGACCCCTGTAGCTACACACATATATACACACACACATTTTAAATACACTCACCGGCCATTAGGTAACCTGTCCACTGCTCTAACACTTAATTCAATCACATCACATGCGGCAACTCATGCATTTAGGCATGTAGACATGTCAAGACATTTCCCTGCATTCAAAACCCACATCAGTATGGGATAAATGATTTACCAATCATGGGTCAAAGGCTTCTGAGTATTTCAGAACTGCTGATCTCCTGGATTTTCACAAACCCAAACTCTAGTTTACAAGAATGTCCAAAACAAAAAAAAAATCCATAGCGGCAGTTTGCGAAATCTTTTATGCCAAGCAAAGAGAATGCAGATTCACTATAGAAGCAAACATGAAACATATACCACCCGTTACAACCAATAGGCAGAAAAAATACTCTAACCACATCACGGCGAACTTTTGAGCAGAAGCTACACAGCAGAAACACCACACCAGGTGCCACTCCTTTCACTAATAACAGGAAACTGAGCTACCAATTTGCCCAAGCTAATCGAAATTACAGTATAAGATTAAAAAACGTATACATATTCACATACATCCTCCATTTCTGTGCGCATTGGATGGTAAGGGTCAGAATTGAGATGGTCCCAACATGCAAGCTGGTACCAATTCTGCCTGTGTACAACAGGATAAAAAGCCCTGGTGGTGGTGGTGTCTTTGTGTGGGGAATATATTCCAGGCATCTTGCCCATTGGTACCAAGTTACAGACATCTTACAGACACCCTTGTGGATGTGTGACATCGTATATAATTATGCATTCTAAGCAAAAAAGGGCGGTCCACCCTTACTGTGTGTACCTAAGTAAGTAGGCAGTTGAGTGTGCATACTGTATATACAAATATACGCCACTCTATATACACACCTCTCACTCCCTAATATATCTCTTACAATTACACACCTCTATATACACAGATATGTATATAATTACAATATACCAAACACATCTATATACACATATATACACACACATATAACACTACACATATATCACACATACACTAATACAAACAAAATATACACACACATACATATATACACACAATACACATAATACACACATGCAATTAACAACCATATATCCACACATATACACATATATATACAACATTACAAATAACACACATCTATAACACACACATACAATATAACAACACCATATATTATACACATATTACACCACAACAAATATATATTAATATATAATATATATATACACACACTATACACACACACACACATATAATAATATAAAATTATAAAAATATATTACACATACACACACACTATAGTGTGTCTTTAGTTATGTCATGTAACTTGAGACTGGCCCATGTGACAGGCATGCTGGTACCTATAGTTCTACAGCTGCTGTGGGACTACAAGTACCAGCATACCACACTAGATCAAAACTTAAAGCATATGTAGTGTGGTATGCTGGTACTTGTAGTCCCACAGCAGCTGTAGAACTATAGGTACCAGCATGCCTGTCACATGGGCCAGTCTCAAGTTACATGACATACACATCACAGACACACACTATAGGTGTGTATGTGTGACTATACTGTATGTATACATTATGTATTATAACATACAAAGTGTGCTAGTGTTACACTTACTGTGTAATCACTACAGGAGCTGCAGGCAGTTCGAGCTGTGCTTCTCTTGATGCACAGTGAAGTGTTCCGCCCGGGACGCTGGGAGACGGAGCGCTCCTCCCCCTCCCTTCCTTTCTCTCTGCAGCTGGCAGCCTCCGTTCACAGAGCTGTGTGCCGGCTGCTGCTGCGATGTCCTGTTTGATCGCAAAGCACAAAATGTGTTGCGAGGGGGGCTTGTGGGCCCCCCAGGCTCAGGGGCCCGGTCGCAATTGTGACCCTTGTGACCCCTGTAGCTACGCCACTGTCCCCCAGCTGCATAGGGGCTGTATGAAGCATTGAGCTGCTTCACACACGCTTCACACCATTTGGATGTACAGGTACGTCCAAATGCCTGAAGAGGTTAAAGACTGATTTTGTGCCATCAATAAGGACTTATCTGGATGACCTTAAAAACAGAATCACGACAGCATTTATATCCAAAGAAGAAGGCAGGGCCTAATACGCTTTATGAACAGCAAATTCAAAGGTTGGGACAGCGTGTTAGGAAGCAGCCAAAAGAGTAATGGTAATTAAAAATAGTAATTTATTTCAAATCATGATTAAAATCGTTATTAGAGGCAGACACAAGGAGGGACAAAAAGTGGCATCCTCAAAAAACACTGACGCATTTCAGGCACATCCGTGCCTTTAGTCGTAGCAAAGTATTGTTCAAACCTATCAGTTTAAATAGTCATGCATTCCTAAAATCATTAAGGGCAATAATTTACTCACCTGTTGGCACAATCGCGGCGCCAAACTTACTCGTGTTTGCATACTTCCGGAACGCACATAGTGCCTGTCAGAACCGGAAGGAGAAAACATCATGTGACTACGGAGACATCCTGATGCGCAGAAAACAAGAGTGGCACGGCAGGGTACTGGCAAGAATTTGGGACATGCGCATTACGTGCAAACGTCCGAAACTCCGTAATAGCATATAGTAGCACATGGATAACCAAATTGTCTATTACACATGCAGAAACTATACAAAATGATCTAATGACAAAAAGATTTAAAGCAACTGCATAAAATCTAACTAGCTAGAATTTTAAAGTATCGTAGTTTAAACCTGTATATGCATATTTGCTCAGATCAAATAGCAGTAACAAACAATAATTTTTTGATGGTAAAAATAATGTGTAAATATGCTGAATCCACATATTGCTGGTGCCGCAACTGTGCCTAACATAAACAAAATTTATGGTGAGTGATTAAACAATACAGATACAGACAATAAAAACATATTCTTAATAATAAAAGAAAAAAATAATCGAGGAATTCTCCACTATAATTGATTTTAATAGTGAAACATAGTCTCTCTCTTATAATTGAGCCCATTTGGAAAAGCAGAATTTAGTGTGATCATCCAAAAAGCTTCTCTATCTCGGAGCCTATTTTCTAAACTGCCCCCTCTTTTTGGCTTAAATACCCTTTCAATGGCGAATACTTGAAGTGAATTCATATTCCCATTGTGACAATCAATAAAATGTCTGGCCACATTGGATTGAATTCGGTCAGATGTATTAGATTTATCTCTAAGGTGTTCCAAAATTCTTATCCTTAATTTTCTAGTGGTAGAACCTACATAAAGGACCTCACAAGTAGCACATTTAGCCACATATACTACAGCGCACGAGTTACAGTTTATATACTGTTTAATATTGTAACTTTTACCACTTTGTGGGTCCAGAAAGGTTTTACATGGAAGTGCATAACTGCACATTTTGCAGGGATGGGAACCACATCTGAAAAAACCAGGATGATGTAACCAGGTTCTTTGGACTTTATCTTTCACATCATTGGGAGATAAAATATCTCCCAATGTTTTTGATCTCCTGGTGACAATTTTACATCCATTAGATAGTATCTCACTCAAGATCATGTCATCATTTAATATGGGCAAATATTTTTTTATTATACCTTTGATTTGGGCAAATTGTTGACTGTATTTCAAAACTAAATAGGGGGAGGATGATTTAACATTATCTTGTTTTCTTTTTTTTATTTTTTACTTTTAGTTAAAAGATCCCCTCGAGATCTCTTTGCCACAATTTTTGAGGCTCTATTTAGCGACCAAAGAGGATAGCCCCTATTTTTTAATCTATTGTAAATTTGTTGTTCTTCCTTTTGATAAATGATAGATTTGCTACAATTACGTTTGGCACGTATCATTTCGCCTACCGGGATGGCCCTATGTGTGTGTCTGGGATGGAAACTTTTAAAATGCAGGGTGGTGTTGCCTGCTGTGGGTTTGCGAAATGTGCATGTAGAGATGGTCTCTCCCTGAAAGCCTGTTAAAGTCAAATCTAAGAATGTAATACTTGACAACTCCACATTAAATGTAAATGACAAATTAAATGGATTCCGATGTAGATAACTTATAAAGTCTGTTACGGCAGACACATCGCCCCCCCCCCCCCCCATATAAGGAGGATATCGTCGATGTATCTGCCGTACCAGACTATGGACTGAGCAAATGGATTATCTGTATTGTAAACATAGATATGCTCCCACCATGATAATACTAGATTCGCCAATGAGGGTGAATATTTAGCTCCCATCGGAATCCCTCTCACCTGTAAAAATAGCTTATCATCAACGGAGAAAATTTTTTTTGTCATTAGAAATTGAGTTACGGAAAAAATGTACTGTATAAGATCTTCAGAGTACTTGCTATATTGTTTTAGATGAAAGTCCAGCGCTAATAAGGCAATCTGATATGGGATACAAGTATACAAAGAGATAACATCACAACTCACCCAGGACCAATTCTGCTGCCATATTTTACCCTCCAAATTAATAAGGACATCTCTGGTGTCCTTAAGATAACCAGATGTCCTTTGAACAAGAGGTTGAAGAAGGCTATCTAGCCATTGGCTCAGTCTTTCTGAGAATGAGCCGATGCCTGATACAATAGGTCGCATGGGAATAGGACTGACTTGTTTATGGACTTTGGGAATTCCGAAGATAATAGGGGTAACAGGATCACATACCTCAATAAATTCCTTTTACTTATTCGATAGAACGCCCAAACTCTCTCCCTCCATAATTAGTGAATGGATTTCTTTCCCCCTTGAGGAAGCGTTTGAGCGAAACGTGCGTCGGGGTTTGGCTCCTCTCCACACGTGGGTGGCTGGTTGGCTAAGTCTATTTATATTGCATGAGTTCTTATATGCTTGTACTTCTTTAGGTAAATGTATTTTCTTCAGCTTATTTACTCATAGATGGTGGAGAGTAGTAGCCTTTTTCTTTTTGGGTTTGGTTTTGTGTATATTTTATTTTTGTTAGGTTTTTATTGTTTCACTGTTATTGTTTTGTATTATTTGGTGTAATAAAGATTGATTTTTCCATAAGGCTGTTGTTGGTATTCAGCTGGTATTGGAGCTATATCCTGGCCACTGCAGTGGGAAACTAGTTGTACATTGTAGCAGACTCTTGTAGTGAATGGTGTGGGAACAGCTTCTAAGCCTGCATCATCCAGCAAGCCTGGGAGATTAGCCATTTCTCCCAGGTGACCAGGAGTGCAGGAGTTTTTTGGATGATCCAAGAGAATTGGCAAACATGCAATTAATGTTTTCTACTTATACAGTAGTATTTTGCAATAGGGCCCTATAAATTCTAGTTATGCACCTACAACTGAACTTGAAGGGGTTTTCTCACTGCAAAAATTAGTTTTAAACATTAAGGGAAAGTTAAATGAAGACATTTTCTAAATACATTGGTCAATAGATTTTACTTTAGTCTCATGGGATAGAGACATTCAAGCAGTGCACACAGGTGTCTGTGGTAACCTGCACACCAGAAAGATGTCTGTAATCTGATTCGCTGAGAGCAGGTAGTGAGGTCACCCCATGGACAGACTGAAGGAATGAGCTCTCCATGAACTATTTAGATTTAGCAAGATTAGCTGCCATTAACAAAAGGTTCATGTGCTGTGAGGACTGAAAAGCATGATCTTATCTATAATTGTGTTAGAGATAACAATCTCCTGCTCTGTCAGAGTAACTGCTTGAAGTTGAATATGCAGTAGACCCACCCACAGCCTGAGGTGATAGAGTGAGTGCATAAACTGCCTGTGAGCCAGTTAAACGGTGTGTTGAGTAAACCCCTTTAAAATAATAGCATATCTGAGCTACTGGCCATCATTTACTAAGATGAGAATGAGGTTCTCACCACAATGATGATCTTTTAACATTTAGGGAAAGGAAGACTATTACCAAATACATTAGTTTTGATGTTGCTTTGTTCAGGAGATAAAGAAGATTTTAGCTACTACAAGTGTACTCAAGTTTCTCTTGGTTACTGACCACCTCTCTCTGCTCTCTCTCTTATCTCATTGCTCCACAAGCTGCCACCTGACTATGCTCACTCCCTTTTTCTCTAGCACATGAGCTTGTTTATTTAAGTAAATGACAGCTTTTAACCCTTATTTCAACCCTTAGAGCTCTGTAGCCCTGTGTACTTCAGATTACAAACCCTCTGCACTCATGTTACTGTAACAGGATCAGCTAGGAATAGCTGAGCTGATATGTCAATCACTGCTATAGATCCATCCACAGTGTGAGTCTAAAGCTCCCTGTGACTCTGTAAAACAGCATTGGGAGACAACCCCCTTTAAGGGAATGGATAGTTATATAAGGCAAAAAAATTTACCTAATTATTCTCTATGCTCAATTGAAGAAGTTGTCAGTGCCAGTCTTAGAGGAGAGTATAATTACACTTCCCTGTCACAAGCAAATAAACACATTTTATTGCATGTCAGTTTGCCTTCCAGTAGGTTCTGAATTACATAATGTCCAGAGGAAACCCATCATTGGTCAAATAGTCTGTGCAAACTCTACACGGATAGTACATGCAAATGCTAAACTGACTGCACTGGAAGCTTAACTCTCTTCCTTCAGCAAATATAAGCACATAGTGCTATTTTAGAATTTGGATTATTTGTGGGAGGTGGATGTGACTGCAAATTGTCACCTTCTTCACCCCTATCAGGGAAAAACAAACTCAGTCTCAATGCATAGTTGAACTGGGGTGCCAAGGGTTCACCAGTGATGCTGATGCTGGGGGCTCACCATATACTTACTGAACATATTACCTGTTCATTTTTTTTGGCCTCACACATGAATGCATACATGTTAGTTAATATTATAGTATGCAAAACAGAGCTGTAACAGGGTGACTGCAGGTACGAACCAACCATAATGTCCTACGCAACAAGGAGTACACCCAGGTGATATTAGCATCATCCAAAATAATAATGACACAGATGAGTGGGTATCGGCCCCAGCTTTATTAACACATTCATAAACTGATGGAAAATGCCAGTACTGGCAGGCTCGGACTGGCCCACAGGGGAATAGGGGAAACTCCCGGTGGGCCCCTGAGCATGGTAGACCTGAAGTTGTGTTTTAACTGTATATACATCCTCAAGAGGCAAAAAAGCATAGAAAGAGTGACAAAAAGCAAGAGGCAGAGAATAAGAGGCATGTACAGTCATTTACAGTGGCTGTAGGGTGGGCCCCTAAAATAAACTCCGGTGGGTCCAGACACAGCTCAACTGGTGGGCCCTAGAGTCAACTTCACCTGTGGCCCTAGGCACCCCAGTCCAACACTGAGTACTGCATATACCGCCCATTGACATCACTTATATTAGAGCAATACCTACGAGCTGTGACTTTTAACAACAATTCAATACCAACGGAACAAAAATAAAGGGTGGAAGGGAGGAAAACATGTTACAAATAAGGGCCGGTGAACAAGCCTGAAACACGTAAACCATGTTATCTTTGGGATGTTTTTAACCATGTTTTTAAAAATGTTTTTTTTCTATATGTTTTTTAAATTCGGTGCACAAGAGTGCTGGATCATTTTCAACTTTCTGCATTTACAAGGACGTCTACAGCCGGACGTTGTATTCCGTGACACCGTGTTAGAGCGGGGAAAAGACGGAGCCCAGATACCCGAGAGTCCCAGTGAGCATTTCTCTACTTTTTCTTGATTTTTATTGAAGGGAGGAAAACGCTTGTTTCTCCAACAAGATCCCAGGAGAAGAGGAAGCCACCCAGGAGGCAACAGCGTATAAATAGGAGGTGGGAAGGGTTGCCTATCCCAGCCCACCATATGCATGTAAGCCCAAACCCTATAACCTGTTAGCCCTTTCCTACAGTCAGGCAGCACCCCACTTATACACTGCGGCCACCTTCAGATATGCGAAACATTTATACAGAGTGTTGTCTGGACCCTACCTACACAGGTATTCAATGGGATACATCACCAGATTTTTTTGACCTCATTTTATTAATTTATCACATGTAGTTCAATGTCATGTTCCTCATTTGTTGGAAAAATACTGATTTTGACTGCATCTCGCCCCATCCCCACCCAGCTATTTTCGTATTAACTTAAAATAAACACATAGAAACAACATTCTGCCTCTCCATACTGTAATAGGATTATTAGAGCAAAAAATTCCAATATTAATGTCCCCAATGATCACAGTATATTCAACATACATAAACAATTGTCAGCACAGAACGGAGCAGAGATCAAAATGCCCCCTCCCTATTACGGTTGGTGGGTTTTACTAACCTGTATAGAAGGGCCTAGTTTGTTTTCACCCTATGCCTACTTCTTATGTCCTTTGGGCCATGTCCCTATCCTGCTATTTGCTCACATTAGCACTTCTCTGTAGATGGGAGCCATGTACAGGTTCTCACCACCAACTGGCAAAAGGGAAGGCACCAACCTGAGCTGGAATTCTGTCCAAACTAAACATACAGAATAAGTAGTACTATTACACTACTTTCCCCTAAACTGTGCAGGAACCCAGTTTGCACTTGTCCAACCCATATAGAACATAATAGTGATGCTGATAATTGCGTACACACAAGTGGGGATCACCTTATACATAAAATACTTCAGTGCAATATGAATTTACTGGCCCAGGTGATGCATCTCTCCGCAGTACAAGGGAGGGTGTACATTAAGTCTTATGTCCTATTTTGTTTCAGAGCAGAATATGACCCCCAAAAACTCACCTACTGTATTGTCCTTTACCCTGGGAAGTTGAAATCAATTATAATCCTAATAATGCAAGACATAAATGTAATGCAGATGTCTACAGAAGGTGTGGGGGGGATAGATCTGTAATATCTATCCCCCCTATAGTGTAATATACCCTATAATTTTTAGGACTAAATAATGCACCAACAAAAAAATAAATAAAATGGAATTTACCACCAAGCCTCTTAAAGGAGTGGTCCAATATCGATCGGATATGCCATCAATGTGTGACAGGTGCATGCTCCACCTCTATTACCTTCACCTATCTCAAGAATGGGCTCCTGAATGTCTTTGATCAGAGCAGGTTGCACCGGAACGCTACTCTCCATTTTGTTCTATGGGAGTTCAAAGTACAGGTGAGAGACGTGTTAGGCTGTACTCAGGACTTCCATAATGGAGAGTAATGCAGAAGGGCAACCTACTATTTATTCTGAATAGATAGTTGAGGGTCCCTTAGGTGGAACCTGTACCTATCACACATTGATGGCATATGCCATCAATGTGTGAGATGAAAACACTGCTTTAATAAACCAGATGCCTCTTATGTGGGAGCTGTCATGTCCCATTTGGCTGATGGGATAGAACACCCAGTAGTTTATTTAAGCAGGAAGTTGACAGCCACTGAAAAACTCTACACTATCATAGAGAGGCTCTTAAGTGGACAATTAAGTCTCTAAGGTATTATCTATTGGGTAGACAATGCAGGTTGGTTACTGACCAATCACCTTTAAAATGGATGCCTAAAATGCGAGAAAAAATGCAAGGGTATGCAGGTGGTTTCTCGTCTTAAAAGGTTTTAGGTTGAACATTGCCCAGGGTCTCAACAAGGCAATGCAGACGTGAATCATATGTGTATTGTTTCAAGGCACAAGGTGCTCCTCCCCATAGGTTTGAGCAGAGGGGAGATATGTAAGGCGGTGGCGTAATGATGTGTGTATCTGAGCCAGATTTCTCACATACACCTTGTAAATAGGTTTTTCCCCCATAAATAAGTAGTTAGGCAGGTATACTAGGTTTTTCCCCCATAGGTAGTTAGGCAGGTATATATGGATTTTGCCCCATAGGTAAGTAGTTAGGCAGGTATACTGGGCTTTTCCCCCACAGGAAGGCATATAGAGCTTTTCCCCCCATAGGCAGGTGTATAGGGTTTTTCCCCATAGGCAGGTATATAGGGCTTTTCTCCCATAGATAGTTAGGCAGGTATATAGGGCTTTTCCCCCAGGCAGGTATATAGGGATTTACCCCCCATAGGCAGGTATATAGGGCTTTCTCCCCAATAGGCAGGTATATAGGGATTTCCCCCCACAGGCAGATATAATAGGGCTTTTCTCCAATATGCAGGAATATAGGCTTTTTCCCCCATAGGTAAGTAGTTAGGTAGGCATACTGGGTTTTTCCCCCATAGGTAGATATACTAGGCTTTTCCCCTATAGGTAGGTTGTTAGGCAGGTATAATGGCCATCCCCTATGTATATACTGTATAAAAAAATTAAAATCGATATAATAATAATAGTCACCTTTCTTCTGTTCTCCCACTGAACTTCTTCTTAAATCTAGAGTGGGCAGAGTGACATCATCACGATGCCAGACAGTCTAGCAATAGGCTTATTGCCAGTACAGGCAGCGGCGCGATGACATCATATCATCGTGCCGCTGCCTCCAGTGGTTGAACGGCTGAGATAGGTGTATCCTGGTCATTTTGCCTGTGAGCGCTGTATCACTGGGTCTATGTGAGCCAGCGATACAGCATGTGGCAAGGGGGGCCTGCGGCTCGCTCTGGTTCATGAGCCCAGTCGCAAATGCGACCCCCTGAAGCTACACTACTGGTGTGAGAGCTTGAAACCTTGCAATGGTGAGGTACTGTTTTTTGTACAATTGTCAAATGTAAGGTGTTGTCTTGGTCTCATGATGTCAAAATGTGAACAGTATCATGGGGAGGACTGTTTAAATCCAAATTCAAATTGATCCCCTAAGTGTATTGGGCGATTCAAGGATCAAGCACCTGTTTTGAATTTTCCCCTTAAAGGAGTTTTATCGTTTGAACTGTTCGGGCTCTTCAGCTAATTCTCTGAGATTGAATTTGAAATCCAGGGGCGAGTCTCTCCTCTCAGCAGGCGTGTCTCTCCTCCCAGGAGGCGTGTCTCTCCTTTCAAAAGGCATGTCTCTCCTCTCAGCAGGCTGTCTCTCCTCCAAGGAGGCGTGTCTCTCCTCTCAGCAGGCATGTCTCTCCTCCCAGGAGGTGTGTCTCCCCTCACTGAAGAACTGTGACATCATCATTTTGTATGAAGCAGGGGATGCAGAAGGGTGTCTGGATATAACAGCTCTGTAGCCTCCTGCATGCTTCTTATGTCTGCAGTCTTCAGGCACCACAAGTTCCTTGCTGTGCTATATGCAGTTATACACACAGCCTGAACTGATGAGACGAGATGAGGAGTGTACACTGCCCCCCTCCCCCTCTTTTACCAGACAGGAGACTGGGTTATATGGAACAATGCACACTGCCCTCCTACCCTTCTCTCCTTCTGTAAACAGGCAGGAGGCTCTATAATACTGTGTTATATAAGGGGATCTGTGACTTAAACAGCCAGTAATTGCCCAGATCATTCACCCTAGAGCTGGGAGAGGTGTATAGAGCCAGCAGACCTTGGTTTCACTATCGATTTTAACAGCTCAGAGGGGAGAAAACACAGAGTGGGCAGGCAGCCAATCACAGTGCAGGGGGCGTGGCCACGGCGTTTTCGGTCTCGGGGCATCTCCCAACAGGCTGAATGAAATGTCAGCCAGCCAATCACAGTGCAGGGGGCTTGTCTAGGGGTGCGGGATACGGCCAGGGGGCATGTTCCGACCACCAGCAGCAGAAACAGAATACAGATTTACAGAAAAGCTCATAACTGCTAAACCAAGTGACTGAGGTAATGCAACCCAATTACAAAAGTACTTATTTTTACTGTCCCCATAATCTGAGATATGATCTTTGTAGCGATAAAACCCCTTTAAGCTCCTTGTTAGAGATCAGTAATTTGTGCAAGAAATATTAAAACATAAAACAGTTGGACATGTGCATTCTAAAGTTCAGAGATGGTCTCACTTAGTTAATTTAAAAAAAAATTCAAGACATTTTATGTTTATCCTGAAATGTACCTAACGTTTTGCGAGTAGTAATACATGACCTGTAACATGGTGGAAGAGAGATATGCTGAATTACTCATATATATAGTTACATCACCAGTTGCAACTTATCCCCAAGTATATCCCCACAACCAACCCCAAAATTGTACCCAGTAAAGGCAATGCTTCTTTTCCCACTCTGAGAGACCTCAGCTTCTTGATAAAACTCATATCATATAAACACGTCTCTACTACTACTTATAATAACAAGGGATCTACAAAACTAGGTGTAGCCCAAAATAGCTTCAATTCCTCCTCCTCTCTCCCCAGTGGATGAAACAATTAGTTCTGTAGGTATCAACAGACAGGTACCCCCGTTCCCGGGTACCTATTTGCTGCTCATGACTGCACCCTCACTCAAACCCCACTTCATATCTTAATCCCACTGCCGTGCTAAATCCTAGGATATGGGTGGCCGGCAGGAGCAGAGGACAAATGAAAATGCCTGCAGCAAGAAGCTAATCACATAACTCTCAACATATAGAATAAAAAAGAGAAACATATTAGGCCACCCCTCTAACCATAATCAGATGCATGATGTCACACCAGGCCATGGCTCTAACCATACCCAAGTGCACCTAATCATGTCCAGCTTCCTCCAGTAGGCCAGGGCCAAAACAGCAGCTTTGCTAGGATCTATAAAGATGTATGCTTAACCCAATAATACATTTTATATAAATAAAGTTATACAAATAGCTATAACACAATCTTCTATGTATGAGACCTATACATAATGGTCATACTGTTACCAAATAATAGAACTGGGCAAAACCAATGTATCAAGATCAATATAATCAGTAATTCCAGTATACAAGTGTCAAATAATACTGCCATATCATGGCCACATATCATCACAACATAGTGACTGAATAATACCATTTTACTGTTACTGAATAAAACCCATTACACTAAGACCTATATTACTGCCATACAGTAACAGTTAAGTGGTAGCAGTGAACACAGGCACTCTGCATACATATGTGTGATTACCGTGCAGTTACACAGATGACGATGGAAGTTATTCTCTTTCTACTCAGTTTGACACAGACCATGATGATGTCTTTTTCTAGCCAGCGGTCGTCTCTCTAGCTATTCCCCACATCTTTACAAACTCCTCATCCACAGTACCTTAAAAAGTAATAATGCCCCCCTTGGTACATTACACAGTAATAGTAATCCCTAACAGTAAAATTGCCCACACACAGTTATAGCGCTTCATTTTGTGCCCCTAGTTGTAGTCTTCTTTTGTACACTTATGTAGTAGGTAAGTAGACTCCAAATTAGTAGGTAGGTACACCCCCATACAGCAGGTAGCTCTGAGCAGTTTGCTTCTCCAGCTACAGTCTGGCGTAGGTGGGTAATGCAGTGACATTGTCATGCCACCGGTACTTGGTGCTCTATCTGATGTCTTGTAGGCCACAGGCCTGAGGCAGCTTGCACTCTGTAAGAGTTATTGGCAGAGTAAGCCCCGCTCCACTAGAGTTTTCCGCTTGAAGCACATGGTGTATTCTGGTGCATACAACACCAATAAAAGCTTTTTTCACTCTTATTTTGATGTGTTTTTTCCCTTCAAAATACGTGTTAAAAATCACATCTAAAGTGTTCCATTGTTTTGTATAGGAATACGCACCATTGGGGCACATGATGTGTGTGTTTGATGCCTTACATGTACATAAATGAATGTATGTGAAGTACTGATGAAGAAATACATGTTTTATATGTGTCATTTTACAGTGAGAAACAAACTTGTAATTGGTGCATTCTTGATGTGTAAAGGCACCCAAAAAAATTGCATGAACGCACATAGATTTTTTTACACCACGTGAACCCAGCCAAAAATAATTGTTTTATTTTAATTTGCTAACAGAAAATGCAACCACCCCCCAAAAAAACAACGCTTCAGCTTTAAAGTAGTTGAGCGATTGTAGAAAACATGAACAGCCACCTGGTGATTCAGGCATGTGCGCTGCAGTCAACGGGGAGGAATGTGGAGAGCTCGGAGGCTGCCTGTGCTTGTTATCAGATTGTTATTTCACTTGACAAGGATAAGTGGATCTCAAGGTTTCGATCTCTGGCCAAAATATTACTGCACTGCATGCGCGGTACATGCACAGATGTAGCAGGTCATCCATGGAAGAAGGATCACTCTGCAAAGTCTGAGATTCTGTTACCTGTTGTAACAAGATCACATCTCCACAGAATGGTAAAGCCAAAACTTTAAAGTCTACCCCTTATTTATTTTGTGCTGCCTTTATATTGCCAACATATCGCCACATATACATCAGTCTGTGTACTTGTGATTTCACTCCTCTTCAACACACATACCAGGGCCACCTTTATATAAATCCAACTAAAACTGCACAGTATTTAACAGCTTATAGCTGTATTATTTAGGAATTGGAACTATATGATAGGACTATATGGGCTCTTTAAGAGAATATTATCTGGATTTTACATAGTATTTAGGAACTGTACACTGGCATTATGTGGATATATATGGCAGTATTCTTCTTATTATTTATTTTAGAGTGCCATTAGTTCCAGGGCGCTATACACTCAGGAGGGTTACATATATAACAAAAGTCAAACAAGTACAATGGTGACGATAAATGACTAACAACTGGTACAGAGGAAAATAGAAGAGAAGAAAAAGTCCAAAGAGAAGTGTGCCCTCGTGTATTATTACAGGATAGTTACTTCTAAGGGTTGATGAGTAAATATGTGGTCACCTGATGCTGTTGTACTTTGGAATAGTAGGCACAACTCTCCGTGATGCAAAATGCTGATATAGGCCGGTATTGGAGTTCGCTGCTGGTCCCAAGGTTGATCCTGTTCCACGTGGACAATAGTAGACATGACTGAGGAGCTTCCTCGGTATCTAGTTAGCCAAAGGATTGGACTATAACCTAGAACAAATAAGCGCTGAAGCTCTGAACGTATAAATAAATAAAATGGAATCATCATTCATCAGAAGTTACGCGTTTTGTGTCATTGAGACACTTCCTCAGACTTCATCAACACGAGTCAGATAGGGGCAGGTTATATAGTTTAGCAAGTTTGTCAAATGTGACTTTCATCATACAAACACAAATGTAACATTCCACACACAATGCTAAAATATATGTTCATTCCACACACAATGGTAGAGAGGACTCTGTCCTGAAAGGCTTACAATCTACAAGGGAGGAGAAAAGAGACAGAAGGTGAGGGGCAGATAAGTTTGTGTGGTGGAGTAGTGGCTGCAAGGTTATTGTTGTTTATAGGCAATCCTGAAGAGATAGGTTTTCAGGTTGCATTTGAGGCTGCTGAAAGTGGAGGAGAGTCTGATGTGTTGGGGAAGTGAGTTCCAGAGTGTGGGGGAAGCACGAGCGAAGTCTTTGAGATGGTTGTGTGAGGAGTTGACAAGAGTAGAGAAAATAGGAAGACCCTGTAGGGAGTGAAGATTGTGTGAGGGGAGGTATCTAGAGATTAAGGCAGAGATGTATGGAGGGGAGAGGTTATGGAGAGCTTTGTAGGTCATGGTTAGTAATTTGAACTGGATTTGCTGGGCAATGGGTAGCCAGTGTAGGGATTGGGAGACGCAAAGGAGAGAGTGTGTGCAGAAAAGTTGAGGATGGATTGGAGGGGAGCAATAGTGCTGAACGGGAGGCTATAGAAAAAGGTGTTTCAGTAGTCTAGGCAGGAGTCATCAAGGGCATGGACCAGCATTTTTCTAGTATTGAAGGTAAGGAATGACCGGATTCAAGAGATATTTTTCAGTCTTTGCCCTGCTTGACAGTATTTTGAGGGCCCTGAAGGAGAATATTATTTGGATTATACAAAGCATTTTGGAACTATGTAGTGTGTTGCACAGTCAAATCACGTTATAAACATCATTGCTGATATCCAGAGTAATCTACTGTACGTGTGCAGCATAGACAGCAGCTAGACGGACTGAGAGTGACTCAATAAGGTCGTGGTAGGTTGTCACAGATATTTGGAGCTGACTGCATCCCACAGTTGCTAGAGGGTGCATGGGGAAGGATCCATAGGGCGAACACGACAATCACGGTGGTCCCATAGATGGGGAATAGGTGCGCAGGGTAGTACTTGGAAGTCTTGGTTATGATCCTGCAACCAATGTTTGACAATTCTAGTCATGTGACGTCACATTTTCTTGCTGGAAGATTCCATGCACCCCAGGGAAGACAACGGCATGTATGGATGTATGTTATCTCCAAGGATGAATACATATCCAAATCAGTTGATGGTGCCTTCCACATGGATGAGTGGCCCAAAGAATACCTTGAAAACATTCCCTAGTTCCACCACCAACTTGTGTTCTTCTAGCAGTGGTTGCAGGGTGTTTATTCTATGATGTTTCTTGCATGACACGCCAATGTCCATCCATTTGATAAAGCAGAAAATGTGACTCATTTGAGGCAACCCTTCTTTGGACCCAATACAGGTCTAATTCCAATACTGCTGTAAAAACTGTAAAAATCTGTTGCTTCAACTTCATTAGGAGAGGTACAGTGACCATCCATCTGCTTTGGAGCCCAATAGGCAGTAGGATTTGCTGAGCTGTTGTTTTAGACATAAATCTGGTTGCCCCCTGGTTCATTATGTCAGTGAGCTGCTCCACTGCTTTGTGTGAGTCCACCCTCATGAACCTTCGTAGGTGCATTCATCTATCACATCAATAATGTGTGGTGCTCAATAGTTTTCACATCAATTATTCACAATGGAGCCATTTGTGCTTCACTTACGGAAATACCAACAATCATCCCTTTTTGCAACTCTGACAAATCTGCCCCTTTGACCCATGACATATATGAGAGATATGTATGCAGACAGCCTATTGCACACCTTATACTGTACATCATGGTGCAAATTAATATGTAAATTTAATCTAAGTGTCATAAATATTTAATTTTTGGTATTTAAATTAAACTCATGGATGGTATTGTGTCTCAGGGCTCTTTGGATCACTGAAATCAATTTCAAACACCTCTGATACATAGTTTGCCTGGTGTGTCCAATAAAAGGAAACCTCTTTAAGAAGGACGCTCCACATTATTAAGAGGCCACAAGTTTCTACTAATATGGGAAAGAAAAATGAGCTCTCTGTGGCCAAATAGCATCAAATAGAGCAATACCTTGGACAAGGTATGAAAAAATTACAGATTTCATGAAAACTTAAGCGTGATCATTATACTGTCAAGAGATTTATGGCTGATTCCGAGAACAGATATGTTTGTGCAGATAAAGGCAGAATGAGAAAGGTTTCTGCTAGACAAATTTGTCAGATTAAAAGAGCAGCTGCCCAAAAACCATTACAAAGCAGCAAACAGGTATTTGAAGCTGCTGGTGTCTGTAGAGTCCTTTGAACCTCCAGGTGTAGGATCCTACAGAGGCTGCAGTTGTCCATAAGCCTACTATTTGGCCACCACTAACCATTGTTCACAAGCATAAATGGTTACAGCGGGCCCACACAAGCAAGAAGACTCATCACTGATGAGTGCTGTGCAACCCTGGATGATCCAGATGGATGAAGTAGTGGATGGGCACATGACATCAACAAGGAGGTGGAGTAATGCTTTGGACTGGAATCATGGTTAGAGAGAGATGTTAGGCTCCTTAAGGGTCCCTGAAGGTGTGAAAATGACCTCTGCAAAGTCTGTAGAGTTTCTGACTGACCACTTTCTTCGATGGTATAAAAAGAACTGAGTATTCTGTAGCAAAATCATCTTTGTGTAGGACAATGCCCCCTCTCATGCCGCAAAGGAGACCTCTGAGTCATTGGCTGCTATGGGAATCAAGGGAAAGAAATGAATGGTGCGGCCACCATCCTCCCCAGACTGCAACCCAATTGAGAACCTTTAGAGTCTCCTCAAGCAAAAGATCTATGATGGTGGGAGACCTATTGCAATGTTTTTGATTTTGACATAGCTTCTGATCTTCGTACGTGTGAGCTCTTAATGCTGCAATTTACAAAATTTTCAACCATTTTCAGTTCTTTACAACCTATACAATGTTTTGTAACTGTTGTGCAGAATATTTTGGAATAGGGCATTTTGAGTCTTCTCATGTTAAAAAAAAAAAACTTATCATTGGGAGGTTTATCCAATAAAACTTGATTTATTCTCTAACGGTTGATGATTTCAGCATTGTTCTGACTGTCATTTGCACTGACCAATTAGATCAATCAGAGAAAAAGATCATTTTCCTAATAATTTGGAACGTGGTCTATACCCACCAAGTCAGACTTTCTGCATTAGCTACATGCTATTGCTGTTAAAAGTAGGAGGTGGTCAAATCTATGTGACTTAACTGTGTATATGGGTTATATATGGCGGTATTGTTTTGGCCCTGTTAAGCAGTATTATGTGGGGTCCTTAAAGGGAACCTGTCACATAGTTTATGCCCCCCTTGCCGATGACAGCATAATCTAGTGTCAGACCTGCTGTTTCCAGCGCTGTGTCCCTTATTCTGTAAGATGCAGCAGTTTCACAGTATTTAATGCTCAAATCTGGTACTTTGCTGCCTGTTCTGCCAGAGAGAAGTCTAGCTTATTGATGAGTAGATGTTAGCGCCCCCACTCCCCACCTGCAATTGATTCATAGGTTTCTATTCAATGTAAAAGGTTGAATAAGCCATGGGTGGGTGGAGCTACTTGGTAGGGCATGGCTAACACATGCTTATGAATAAGCTGGACTTGTCTCTGGCAGAACAGGCTGAAAACTGCCAGATTTGAGCAGTTAATGCTCTAAAACGGCAGCATCTTACAGAATACGGGACACACCGCTGAACAGCAGGTCTGACAGTAGCTTGTGCTCAAAAACAGCATTTGGCTTTGCACATCAAAAAAACTTTGTTAAAAAAAAGGCACAAATGGGCACTGGTGTGGCAGCAATACATATAGACATTCAAATTCAAATAACAGTGGCACACTATGGACTAAGGAAACTATCAAAAAGGACATAGGAATTTTGGAAAAAGCAATACTGCTAACTAGGATACATAGAAACATTTTTGAGGTTCTTAGTTCACGCTTTTGGCCAAAAATGCTTAAGCCCACCTCCGCAACTTCACCGGGACCTCAGGCAAGTGGGTCCTCCACTATTGTTACCTCTCTATTGGGTCCTGTTCAGACCAGCACACTAGCTTGTGCTGTTCTCAGCAAGGGGGGCATAACCTATGTGACAGGTTCTCTTTAAGAGAATATTATTTTGATTATACATACATTTGGGCAAATTAAAATTAAGCACCAATTTCTACTTAGTGCCCCACTCCCCCTCTCGTTATTTGTCCTAAAATTAAATCCCTTACATGAGCAACTGTGCCCATATTGGGGAAATTGGTCGTATTAACCAGAAATGCCTTTAAAATTTGATTACCCTATTGCATGGAATTCTTCAGAGATTTCTCCCCCTTTTCTAAGGGAATAAGGGGTTTTTGTCGGCGCCAAGTAAAAAGAAAATACGCATTTGAATTCATACATGTCGCCCTTAGTTTTTATGAATTATGTAGTGGTTTTATGCGTGCTGTATATGGCAGCATTGTCTTGGCCCTGTATGGCATTATTATGCGGGCTGATATAAACTTGATGCCTAGGATCCCATTTTTCTATGTAATAAGCTATATTTGATGGAGAAAACAACATAAAATTGCCAGTGGAAATAAATGGCTTATCAGAAACTTACTGCTATGAAGACAGATCAAATAATCCATTCCCAACTGGAGGCAAAAATAGATGCACAGCTGAAAAATACTGATGAAACAGCTACCCACACACCTATAACACCTACACCCCTGACCAATGCAAAATAGGTTAAAAACCAGTTCACACCAGGATGCAGAAAAGCCTCAGGACCATACCTGACACGCAAAAATACTGACACACACCTACTATTCATGAGGTCCCCTTTAAGGGAGTGCCAATTAACTAGCAATAAGCTGATTGGTGCATCAAACAGGCAATGTTAAAGGAGATTTAGGATTGTCTCAAATCAAGACTAAAATTATATTGCACTAACGGGAAATTAAGTTCAAAGAACCATGGTGGTATTTAAATGGGTTTTACCTATTGGTAAAACCTCCTGCACTGATCACTTGCAGGTACCTGGGAGCCGACCATGCATGTGAATGTGGAGGGTGGCAACGAAGGGAAAAGAAGCGGTTTCAAGGGAGCTCTGGAGCAGCAGCAGAAGGACAGGCAGGTAAGAATAACATTTAATTTTGTTCTGTTTGCCCAGCCTGACAGATGGAAGATGCAGGGTGCTGCATGTTTTCAGGTTGTCCAAATATGTATACACTATAGTATATGTTTTTTTTAAGTGTATGCTAATGGAAAACCAGTGCATGTGCCCACATTTGTAAATGTATATGTTTGCATCCATCAAAAAATATATAATTATTATTATTATTATTATTATTTATTTTAAAACTCTATTACTTCAAGGGTGCTGTACATTTGAGTGGGTTTCATACATACACATAAACCAACCTACCCAAGCAAATTGCAGATTTGGAAAAACAGGTGGCAGCCAATAGATAAAGCTTCCTGATGAAGTTTCCTTGCGACTCGTGCATTGGGTTGTCTCCTGGCATAATTTGGTCCATATCCCTTTGCCTCCATTTACGTGATGATTGTGCACAGTACTATATGTCAGTATCTCAAAATATTTGTATATGAATTGATGTTGGGGTTGTATTACTTGCATCTGATTTACTCTTATTGAATGTGTGGTACTATGTTTACTCTGTCTTATATCAGGATACTTACCTTGTGGTAGTTTTTTCAGTACTTTTTATTATGTCTTTATACGTATATATTTAAATAAAATTCACCTTGTGTTTATTATATAGCTTTGGGTAGCGTTGTTTTGTTTGCTGTGTTTACATGTTGTATTTTACCCAATCTTTTGTATGGTTATTAGTCCCGTGTTTTGTTCGGCAGTTGTTCAATAGAGAAACTAATTTAAAAGAAAATATATGACAAAAACAGATATCAGAAGTATACTCAAAGCAGTGTATGTTTCGGATACACTAAGGCCCCGTTCACACGGCTTATTCACGCCGGATTTGCGAGCCAGATTGCACTCGCAATTCCGGCTTGAATAAGGGGCGGGGCGGGGCGAGGCCGGCCCCCCGACCCCATAGACTGCCATTATCCACGGCACGTATTGGCCTGGATAATGTGCATGTCACTTTCTCCCCGCCCGGCCCGGGTTCCCGAGCGGGGAGGAGCGACGGGAAACCACTGTTCTCTATGAGAACAGTAGATTACCGTAATTACTTCGACGGTTTGCGCCGTACTGCAGCGCAAATCCGGCGCCGAGTACGGCGCCAATCCGCGGCGAAACAAGCCGTGTGAACACGGCCTTAGGGAGACATGTATGTATTTTGGCACCCAGACAACAATTTTTTTGCGTGCATAAGTAGTCTAGAATTTATGAACCTGTTCTACTGCGGGTTATAGATTACGTGCTTTCTAGCTCCTAAACGACAAATCAGGCTCAGGTAAACCACTTTTAACTTGGTTTACCTGTTCCAGCAGTAATGCAGCCAGTTTTGCCGTCCTCCCGTCATAAATGTGTAGAATCATACGGTTGTGGTGCAATTTGCCTCCAGAACGCCTCCCAATCTCAGGTGCATTACAAAGTGCCGCAGGCACCCAATAATGCGCCTAATTTTGGAGTGCGTCTGAGATCGTGTACACGTTATGACATACGCCTTTTGCAGTATGGTAAAATGGGATGTGAACCGAGCCTTAGCCATGCTTTTCTTTATTGCCTAATGACAAATGATCCAGATGTTTGTAAGAATAACTTTAGGTGGAATATGTCTCCAAGACACAGTTTCACATTAAGTAGACATCTCCTTTAATATGTAGATCTCCTTTGATATAAGTGTGCCTCCTTGTCCAGTGTTTAGGTTAGACTAAGGACACAGATTTGTCTTGTGCAATTCCAACCTAATAGAGTTCTGATAGATTTAAAGCCTTTACGTCTTCTTTGGAGAAAAGCCCAGACTGAAACAGATTTTTTTCCATTAGCGAGAGTTTTCACTTAACAACATTGCAGATAGGACTGAGGAAGTTCTTGTATGTCCTCCCAGGATCTAAAAGTATTCTACTTATGAACACGGATCAGATTCGGTAGCAACACTGATCCGTCACTTCAGCTGCCAGCGGAGGATCGCAGTTATGTCACTTGTAAAGAGGCAGGTTACTATAAATCTGGATTTAGAAGCACTGAAAACTGTATATGTTGCTATTGTTAGCAGGTCTGTCTTTAAATAGTCGCCGTTCACGCTTGAGTACTTGTGGCCAAAAGTTGAGGTCACAGAACTTCGCTGGTGTACTTTTACAAGAGCTACTCATTCTTCACAAAGTTGGCATCCACTCCACTTGAAACACAGGAAGCTTCCTCTCCTGTCACCACCTCATTTGCTCAATGGGTGGTACCACGGCAGCCAACACATGCTGTAACACTAAACCCAGAGTTGCAAGAGATGTCACCACCACTAGCGCCGTCGTCTCAAGTGAAACAAACAGAAGCCATAGCTCAGTTTCCGTATTTCCCAAGTGCGTTTCCTGTGCAGCTTGTAGTTCAATGGCCACTCAGCAATGTCACCTCTGTGACAAATTACAGACGCACTTACAACATAGTCTGTAAGCAAATATAATATCGACATCCTTCTGTGCAATACACCGCACTGAGCAACTTCAGCATCTTGCCATGTCTATTGGGTAACACACTGTGAAACACAATATTGTAAAAATGAAAACTACGTTATATTTTTTTCTGCAGCAATATTTTCACACAACATTCAGAATTTTGGGATTTATTAAAGTGAAAGCTGTAGCCGTTTGTTTTTAATATCTTGTTATTAAATTTAGTACTTTTATTAATTTTAGTACTTTGAGCCAAAAAAGAATGTATGAACATGTGCACTCCAAACTTTGGCACGATAAATGCCTTTTTAATGCGCCAAAGTTTTGGGGTGTTCTGGGGGTATCGCACCACATTCATAGAATTAGACACATTTATGATTTTTTTTACACCAAATCTAGGCGCATTACAGTTAGAACAGCCAGACCAGGGTAAAGGTGGTGCCTGAGCCAGACTTGTTGTATTGGCTCCACACTGCCCTGTATGTATGACCTGCAGAAGAACAGCCAGACCAGGGTAAAGGTGGTGCCTGAGCCAGACTTGTGGTATTGGCTCTACACTGCCCTGTATGTATGACCTGCAGAAGAACAGCCAGACCAGGGTAAAAGTGGTGCCTGAGCCAGACTTGTGGTATTGGCTCTACACTGCCCTCTATGTATGACCTGCAGAAGAACAGCCAGACCAGGGTAAAGGTGGTGCCTGAGCCAGACTTGTGGTATTGGCTCTACACTGCCCTGTATGTATGACCTGCAGAAGAACAGCCAGACCAGGGTAAAGGTGGTGCCTGAGCCAGACTTGTGGTATTGGCTCTACACTGCCCTGTATGTATGACCTGCAGAAGAACAGCCGGACCAGGGTAAAGGTGGTGCCTGAGCCAGACTTGTGGTATTGGCTCCACACTGCCCTGTATGTATGACCTGCAGAAGAACAGCCAGACCAGGTTATAGGTGGTGCCTGAGCCGGACTTGTGGTATTGACTCTACACTGCCCCCCTGTATTTATGACCTGCAGAAGAACAGCCAGACCAGGGTAAAGGTGCTGCCTGAGCCAGACTTGTGGTATTGGCACTACACTGCCCTGTATGTATGACCTGCAGAAAAACAGGTTCATACATTCTTGCCCATTCTACACTGCCTTAAAGCGATTTGGAACTGGCCTGCCAGCGCCAAACGTTGATACATGTCTTATATTAATATTTCGGGATGTATTATGCGCCCAATTTGCCCCTAAATATGTGTTCAAAACTCCTGTAGAACACTGCCATTGACTGCCATATAAAAACAGCATCGTCTGAAATCCGCCTCTGGCAGTACATGTTGGGCGACATGTATGAACGGGGCTTCGCCAGATATCTGGCGTCTTTTCAGACATGATTAAATCTCCCGCACACCACTCCTGGGCGCAGTACATATTTGTAGCTTCTCTACGACATTTCTAGGTGCATTGCAGCTGGAACAGGTATACCACTTTCACAGTGGTTTACCTGAGCCAGAAGTGTTGCCCGAGAGCTAGAATGTGCCTGATTTATGACCCACTCTAGAGTGGGTTCATACATCAGCGCATTCTAGCCTATTATTAGGCACATGAAATTTAGTGTATGTCGCCTGTTGTTTTTTTAATACATTTTCAGATACCGAAAAACATACACAATACGTATTCAACAATGTTCAATGTGATTTTACATTGAAAGGAATGTAAAACACATATCGGCGTTCAGACGATACGTGTTTTATAAACGTCTTGCGAATGCGTTTCTTGATCCGTTTTACGCATTAGACACCCTATTTAAAACTATAAGGTGTGTTTCTGCTGCACAGAAAACATATCACACACTTTGGGTAGGTGTTTTGATACATTTTAAGTGGCGTTTTTCAATACGTTTTTGGCTAGAAAATGTATTGAAAAACTGTGTGAACATCCCCTTACAGAAAGGGTTTGTTCACATGGCTTATTTTTAAGCGCCGAAATCAGGATCAAATACAGTACCTGTCTGAAAACTGCCTAACATTTCAGTTAAGTTTCTGATGAAGATTTGATGTGTTTTTTTCCACTCTGTTTTCACGCTTTTTTCTATAAAGACTTAGACACATTTTTACCAGGGCGGTTTTTGGGCACAGCAACGCCTCCAAAACTGTGTCCAAAGCACGCCACAGTATATGGGACTGAGGGAGATTGCTGTATCTTTGTTAGTTCTATAGACTTTCTGGAGTAGAAGGACAGATGCTGGCGTGCATGGCTTTGGAAAAATAGACGTGTATTGATGAGAAAGTGGCGGGGCCAAACTTTTAGCACAAAGAGTGGCATAAATTAAGCCAACCAACACAAAGTATAAACTAAGGCTGGACAATCCAAACCTGCATCAGATTTATCAAAACTGACAAATCTGGTGCATTTTTAGACATTCTATCAACGTTTACACTGTCTAAGTATTAGACAATATTGACCCATTGAGCCTCCCACAGTCTCCTATGCTGACTCAGTGCCCTAGACCGAGAATGCAGACTGTTCTGCCTCACAGAGAAGGGGAATTTAGATGGAGTGCTGGTCAAGTGTCTGCCCTTCTACTCCATAAAGTCTATAGGACTAACAAAAATACAGTAATCTCCCATATACTGACTCCATCCATCCCGTTGGCTGAGAATAGACTGTGTCCCTTGTTCTGCCTCAATGAACAACCATAATGAGGAGGAATTTAAATGGAGTGGTGGTCGAGCATATGCACTACTAGTCGCTTCATGGTCTATACTTGGTTACCTCCATTAGTCCCTCAGGCACAGAATAGAGCAGGAGGGTGAATGTCTAACTACCGCAACTTTCAAAGTGTGGTGCATTGAGGCAGAAAGGAGGGAAGAGGATCCCACTTCTTGTTCTTGGGGTTCCAGAAGTGAGGCCTCAGTAATTAGAGACATCACCTACCCTGTTTATTCTTAGAAAACACCATTATGAGAAGAGGCAATCACATTAATTAGCTTTAAACATGTAGGCAAAGGTACATAAACATTCTCACCAAATACATTTCTGTTCGGATTTTGCTTCATTTCAAACATACAGCAGGTTATCTTTACTACTTATTTACAAATGGTTTCCTTAGTTACCGACCACCTTTGTGCTCTACCAGTGGTGGCCTGACCACTCCCTGTTATGTCTAATCGGCACTAGGGGGCTAAGTGTCCTGGTTTACCTCTCAGTCTCTGCTTAGGATACAACCTGGGGGAACAAACTATCACATACGGTGATACCACCTTTCCTCTGCCGAGGAGCACAGGTCACCTACTTGTAGGCAGGGCTAATCATCAACACTAAAGGACATGACAGGTAGCTGCTGATAACAGAGAACAATAGTCGGCCCGTCACAAGCTGCCCCGCAGCCCACATGTCAAGCTGCCCACATGCTGCCAGGGATGAGTGGCGCCACGATCCAAGTGTCGGGCTGCGGGAACGCTTGTACTTCACTCCAGGACGTTCATTGCTGCACTCCTGCTCTCCTCTGTCAGCTGGTGTGTGAATCCCCGCAGTCTGCAACCCCAAATTCTGGCATGCAATCTGCTCCAGACTCCATGTCTGATTGGATTTCTCCTCGTCCTATCATCCCAAAACCAACGGCCAAGTAGAAGGGGTGAAACAGGTTCTGGGAAACTACTTACGCCACTTCATCTCAGCACACCAAGATGACTGGTCCAATCTCCTAACCTGGGCAGTATCTTCTTATAACCATCTGGAGTCCGACTTGGCCGGACCCTCACCCTTTTATATTGTTTATGGTCAAAATCCTTGTTCCCCCTCCCTTAGGCTGTCTCATCTGATGTTCCTGCGGGGAATGCCCAAACCTGTGACATCATGACTATTTGGCAAGACATCAGGCAAGCCTTACAATTAGCATCCTCTAGCATGAAGGCTCAAGCAGACAAAAGGAGAAGACCTCATCTCATCTTGTCCCCAGGGGACAAGGTGTGGCTATCTGCCAAGTATCTCAGCCTGAAGATCCCCAGCTTCAAGCTGGATTCACAGTTCCTGGGTCCATTCAGGGTCCTCTGATCTATCAACTCAGTGGCTTACAACTCTGCCTGCCTCCGTCTCTCCGTGTCCCGAACTCCTTCCATGTCTCCCTCCTCAACCGCTTTTCCAGGGAGGACGTTTCTCCATCTCCTGAAGCGGGCTCTATGGATATTTTTGAAGTTAAAGAAATTCTGGAAGAGGTATGGGCCTGAGGAGAGGTCCTGAAAACCGGAGACGAATATTCTTGACTGGGAGCTGTTTCTGAAGTTTCTTCACTTAAATAGAGAGGTAGGCCCAAGGCGGGGTACTGTCACAAGCTGCCCTGCAGCCCACATGTTGGACCGCAGGCACACTCGTGTCCCCTCTCCCCGCATGCTGCAGTCCACATGTCGGGCTGCAGGCGCATACTTCATTCCAGGACGTACATTGCCGCACTTCTGCTCGACTCTGTGGGCTAGTACCACTCCCTAGGGGGCGCATGCAGATTCAGTGAAATTTAAAGGTCCAGGACACGAGTAATTGGCTAATTTGCAGGTGCTGACCCTATATCTTCTGGCCACCTTCCCTGCTTCCTTTCCAGATCTACAGTGCCCTGATCCTTACTGAAAGTGTTGTCTAGTGTTTCTGTGTTACCATGTACCTTGATCTTTGCCTGCATCCTCTGACTACTTTCTGCCTTCCACCTCCCCTTACCTTCCTGCCTGTGCCCGACCACAAGAATGTCCTATGATTTTGTACCTCGCTACACCCCAGCCGCCAATGCAAGCAATTCACATCAAGGGGGTCTCTTGCTGCAGCAAGCACACCCCGCATTGCGACGGGCTCTGGTGAACATCAGGGGCCCCTAAGACTCCGCTCCCTGACTTGGCTTGTGGATCCACCCTCCAGCAGTCGTTATGGTCCTCACCCGCAGCCGTTAAACAATCTCTTTGCACAGAGAATACATGACCAGACATTCTGCATACATTAGGGATTTTAAAGGGTAGTTGAAAAGCGGCACCTCGTAAAATGTATGAGCAGCTTTAAACGCCACCTCTGAGGGTCTTTCCTCCACTATATAGGCACCATCTAGGAAGCATTAACCTCATGGTCCATAGTGTGGTATCTCAGAATATGACAAACATTTCAGGAAGCTCTGGATGAAAAATTCTGGTGCAATGTCCCCTACATCTGTACACTCAATATAGTATCCATAGAAGTCCTGATATCTGAACATCTCCCATGTATTTATAGAGCCCCCTATATCTGTATACCCCAACCAATACTGCAATGAGTAGTTTCCATACTACTCTCACACACATTCAGGCCAGCAATGTTAGGGTTTACATTGTCAGATTTCAACCCATGGGCACAGTGGAGTAGAGGCAGGTCATATTACCGCTATATGATGGAACATTGGCCAATTTCTCCTCCTGGAGTCAGCATTATGCTATTCTTACTGCTGGTTTTGGTGATCCCTTGGGCATTTGGTTAAAGGTCATACTTTCCACCCCTTCAGTTATTTGTGGGAGACTCCTGGAACCTGGGATGCAAAAGGGGCAGGGTTTATGCAAAGCCCCTACAGCAGGTGTCCGTAGGTAGATTTGGGGCATTCTGGAGGCAGTTATATCTTCTAGAATCAGGAGAAAAAAGGTTGGCAAATATGTAACAAGTTTAAACTAGTCAGGGATGCTAAGATAACATGCACTGAGACTATGTTCGCACGGTGTAGTTGCGGGGACGTATTTCACCCGCAATTACGCCGTGTGCTCGGGAGCGGAGCACGAGGGGGGGGGGGGGAGTGGCGTCCTGTTTGCCCCATAGACATGCATTATTCTCGGCACGTATATGCCGTAAATAATTGACATGTCACTTCTCTCCCCGCTCGCCGTATTGTCCGAGCAGGCAGAGGAGACGTCATTCATAGTTCTCGATGAGAACTGTGGATTAGCATCATTATTGGGACGTATCTCGCCCCGTATTTAGCGCAGTATGGCGCGAAATACGGGGCGAGATATGTCCCAACAATTGCCGTGTGAAAATAGCCTAAGAGGGCTAACCATTTTTGATCCTTATCTGGCACCTCTCATCTACAGTCTTCATAATGTATGGTCCAATGTTGCAAAGAGGCAATTCTATCTTTCTAGCCACCTCGCTGCACAAACCAGGTTGATAATGCAAAAATACAAACAGGTGAATCAAAAAGACATTATAAAACATTCACGTTCTTCAATTTAAGTTGTAGGAAAACATGTTTAGTTGGAAAATGAGCAGAATGCAGAAATCAAGCCTCTGGTAGCATAAATTAAATGACAAAGACAGATTTTCCCATCTAAAAATCAAAACCGTTCATTCATATGATTAATGTGTCATTCTGACATTGCCAAGCCACAAACTTTACAAGTTTTTTCGATCGTGTGTTTTTCATCCCCGTACAAACATACCGAATCAATCAACAAAAATAAACAAAAAGTAAACATAAAAAATAAATGATATTGTTACCCGTAAAAGAAAGAAATTCCCCCTAGAGGCGTATAACAGAAGGAAGCTGGTCATAGGCATAGCCAGCAAGAAGAGCTTCTGTATGAAATTGTCCTAAGCTGTAGTGATGAATTGGCATTCTTCTGCTTTTTCAACTGTGTCCAGATAAAGAAATGTATTTTATCAAGCTGTTCCAGGCAATTAGTGTCCTATAATGGTTGCCAACCTGGAAATCGATGGCGTAAATGCATATAGAACAATCCGTGCACCTGCTATATGGCCTGGAAGAGCGGAATCTAGATCTGGAGGTTCACTACGGGATAGGAAGAAGCCTGTAAAGCTTGTATCTTAGTTGGAAAGAATCAAAATTCATAAACTTGTCCTTGACTAACATTTATTTTATTCCCTTTATATAGCAGTGTTATATTTAACAGTGCTGCACAGAAATTGTCACGTATTCACATATTTTTGGCCGCCGAAGACTCCTGAGTCCATTCTATATACCCTTCCCAACATCATAAAGTACAGTTACATCAAATGTGGTAAAAGGGGTTATACATTTTGAAAAGTTTTCCTAATAATAAGTTGACACTACTTTTATTACAAAAATAGTAGTAATTCCAAAACTTCTGTATTAGTGAGGTGCATGCAGTGATTGGTGGTCTAGTAGCACTTCTCTACAGTACAGTACTACAGTACCTGTACTGATCTTACATGTATTAGTGAGGTGCATTCCTGGATTAGTGGTCTAGTAACGCCTCTCTACAGTATAGTGCTACATGTCCTGTACTGCTCTTACATGTATTAGTGAGGTGCATGCAATGATTGATGGTCTATAGCACCTCTCTACAGTACAGTGTGGTATTACATGTCCTGCACTGCTCTTACATGTATTAGTGAGGTGCATGCAGAGATTGCTGGTCTATAGCGCCTCTAGACAGTACAACGTGGTACTACATGTCCTGTACTGCTCTTACCTGTATTAGTGAGGTGCATGTAGTGATTGGTGGTTTAGTAGCGCCTCTCTACAGTACAGTGCGGTACTAAATGTCCTGTACTGCTCTTACATGTATTAGTGAGGTGTATGCAGTTGTTGACAGTCTATTAGCGCCTCTCTACAGTACTGTGTGGTACTACATGTCCTGTACTGCTCTTACATGTATTAGTGAGGTGCATGCAGTGATTGGCGGTCTAATAGCTCCTCTCTACAGTACAGTGCGGTACTACATGTCCTGTACTGCTCTTACATGCATTAGAGAGGTGCATGCAATGATTGATGGTCTATAGCACCTCTCTACAGTACAGTGTGGTATTACATGTCCTGCACTGCTCTTACATGTATTAGTGAGGTGCAAGCAGAGATTGCTGGTCTATAGCGCCTCTAGACAGTACAATGTGGTACTACATGTCCTGTACTGCTCTTACATGTATTAGTGAGGTGCATGTAGTGATTGGTGGTTTAGTAGCGCCTCTCTACAGTACAGTGCAGTACTAAATGTCCTGTACTGCTCTTACATGTATTAGTGAGGCACATGCAGTGATTGGTGGTCTATTAGCATCTCTCTACAGTACAGTGCGGTACTACATGTCCTGTACTGCTCTTACATGTATTAGTGAGGTGCATGCAGTGATTGACGGTCTAATAGCTCCTCTCTACAGTACAGTGCGGTACTACATGTCCTGTACTGCTCTTACATGTATTAGTGAGGTGCATGCAGTGATTGGCGGTCTAATTGCTCCTCTCTACAGTACAGTGCAGTACTACATGTACTACATGTACATGTACTGCTCTTACATGTATTAGTGAGGTGCATGCAGTGATTGGCGGTCTAGTCCGGGGCCGTACATTTGGGGCGCAGCCCCTTTAAGGAGAGGCCCCGCATGACCCGGTGCGCCGTTCCATGGAGAGGTTAGGGGGCGGAGTCGAGCGCGGTGCGAGGGGGCGGAGTCGAGTGTGGCGCGAGGGGTGGAGTCGAGCGAGGGGGTGGAGTCGAGCGCGGCGTGAGGGGGCGGAGTCAGTTATAAGCTGAGCCCCGGGCCGCGCAGGCTCAGACGCAGGGACAGTGTGAAGAAAATCAGTGCACACTACTGCGGAGCGTATCTAAATTGGCAGACAGCGTGGAGGAGATGCTGGAACAGTTGAGGAGAATGGCGGGGGAGCATGGTTGGAACAGCAGGTGCGAGGCACGCTGGGGGGAGGGGAGGGTGCTGGCCCCGCTGCGGTCTCTTCTGCCGCTGTGGTGGCTGTCTCCCCCAATAACCCCCCCTAGGCCTGGGGCTACGTCTAGGCGCCGGACTCGCCCTCCGGAACGCCTGAGCCCTGAGGTCACCCCCAGGGCCCGTGTGCGCCGTCGGAACCCCTCCGGGGACCCTCCGGGGCAAGCGGCGCGCTCGTCGGGTCTGTCGCGTGCTGCCCGTCCCGGGCGGGCCCAGCGGAACACAGCAGGCGGCAACCCAGCCCTGGGGGGCTAACTGCTGGGGTTCCTGTCGTCAGTGTTCCGGATCCGGCGGTGGGTACCCCTAGCGATGACCTGGTTGGGGGGCCCACCAGGGAGCGTCTTCGGGAGGAGGACAGCTGGGAGTCGGAGCGGGGACGGTCGAGGCGTGGTTGGGACGGAGCTTCGACGGCCGGTCCTGGAGGACTGGAGCCTGTGGGTCGTTCGGGGGGCACACCTGGGGGTCCTGCAGCGGGGGAGGAATATCGGAGGATGCAGTCGGCGGTGCATGCGGTGCAGGATCCACATCGGCTCGAGTTCGGAGGACGTGGCGAATCTGGAGTGTACCAAGGACGCGGTGACGGTCTTCAGGGATCGGGCAGCGCGGCTGGCGGGATCACAGCTCCCGTGCAGCCTGGTGAGTTTTCTTCCATGTCCTGTGTGTCACCGTCGGGGCAGGCGTCGCTGGGGGCGACGACAGGTCTAGCTTTAGGGGAGGAAAGGGTCCCGGCGTGGCAGGATTTAGCGAGTAGTTTGCAGTTATTGTTAGCGCGTTTTCCGGGTGCGACGGGTTCTGTAGGACAGGGTTCCCCATTACTAGCGTGGGGGCTCCGGGTCTAGGGTCCGGGAGTGTGCGCCCTCACCAATGGGGGTGGGGGAGTTGGGGGCGAGAGACAGTTCGAGAAGTGGGGTTGCAGTGTCGGTGCAAACGGAGCAGGATACGGTGGATAGGGTGCGTTTAGACGACAAGGCGAGAGGCGAAGTTTATGTGTGTTTTGAGGGTTCCTTAGGTTCACACTTAAAGAAGGAGGTAAGGGAAAAAATCTGGCAGGACGAATACGTCGAGATTTTTTCTCTGCTACCTCTTGAGAAATTTAATTTGCCAAAGGGGAAGCGCGATGAACGCAAGAAGGAAGAGGAGGAAAAGCGAAGGTGGCGGTTAATACCGCAAACCTTCAAAATTGGATGCAGGCGTTTGCCATATGGCAAGTGTTATAGGGGAAAGGCTCCGGAGAATTGCTCCGGATTGTTTTGCTACTTAGATTCATAGCTGAAGCGCAGCGGGTATATGGGGGACAGGCGTGGCTCAGATATGACGAACAATTTCGTCAGAGGAAGGCAGTTAGGCCGGCAATCCGATGGGACCAGAAGGACATCGGGTTGTGGCTACGGTTGATGTCCCCGATGCGTTATGGACAGCCCTTTCAGGGAGGACCTAGCGGCTCCGGGCAGCAGGGGGTGCTGGGTGTATGGGGAGAGTTCCCAGGGGACTTCAAGGCCGGGACTGCTGGCAATTTAAATACAGTCAATGTCAGTTCGGGTCGAGCTGCCGGTTTAGGCATGTATGCTCAGTGTGCAGTGCCGCTTCCCATGGGGCGTCCTGTTGTTTGCGAAAAGGAAAGGGGAGGGGTTCAGGTGTTCAGCAAGGGGGGAGATGCCATTGAGCCTAATCGCGATGGAGCCGTACCTAGATAGGTACCCTAATAGGGAGGCTGCGCGATTGTTAGAGGCGGGTTTTGGGGAGGGCTTTCGGATTCTGGCGCCCAACCATGAGGTCCCCTTTTCAATTAAGAATTTGAGATCCGCTAGACTCCACCCGGAGGTTGTGGCGGACAAGTTAGCAAAGGAGGTGTTGTTGGGAAGGATGGCAGGCCCATTTGGGGCTCTGCCGGTGTCGGTTGTTTATATGTCGTTTGACGCCGCACTTCGTTGGTTAAGAGTGTATGGGAGGGGGGCGCTCATGGCAAAAACGGATATTGAATCCGCTTTTCGGCTGTTGCCGGTACAATCGGATAGCGCTCGGTTGCTGGGGTGTTATTGGGAGGGATCGTTTTTTGTGGATCGGTGTTTTTTCGATGGGGTGTTCGGTCTCCTGCTCTTATTTTGAGACTTTCAGTTCGTTTCTGGAATGGGTGGTGCGGGATGTCTCTGGCTTGTCGTCCGTTATTCATTATTTGGACGATTTTCTGTGCATTGGCCCAGCGGACTCAGAGGTGTGCGGGTCGCTATTGGCATCAATGCAGTGGGTGGCTGCCCACTTTGGGGTCCCGTTGGCCCCGGACAAGACAGAGGGCCCGACTACCACTATTAGTTTTTTGGGAATTAGGATTAATTCAGTTACCATGGAGTGCTGCTTGCTGGAAGACAAGCTGTTGGACATGAGACAAGATATCAGGCGGCTGTTGACATGTAAAAAAACGACGCTGAGGGAATTGCAGTCTCTGCTAGGCAAGCTGAATTTTGCCAGTAGGATTATGCCAATGGGGAGAGTTTTTTCGCGACGAATGGCGCAGGCGACGGCGGGGGTGAAGGCTTCTCATCACTTCCTGCGTTTGTCGGCAGGGATGAAGTAGGACTTAAGGGTGTGGGATTCATTCTTGGCACAGTATAACGGTCTATCGATTATATTGAAAAAGTAGGTCAGCAATGCGGACAATGAAGTGTTCACGGATGCGGCAGGGAGGGTAGGTAGTTTGGCTTATAGCCATGGGGAGTGGTGCGTGGGGCGTGGGCCGGTAAGATGGGTCGAGTCCGGTTTGGTTCAGAATTTGGCACTACTGGTATTGGTTCCTATTGTGCTGGTGGTTGAGATCTGGGGGGAGTGTTTTGCAAATAAAAAAATAATTTAATTGCGACAACATGGGGGTGGTTCAGGCCATCAACTCCCTGTCGGCTTCTTCCGGTCCGGTTCTTTGTTTACTGCGGCATTTAGTGCTGCGATGCCTGGGGATTAATGCGTGGTTGGTGGCGAGGCATGTACCGGGAATAAAAAATGACCTGGCCGATGCATTGTCTCGTTCGCAGTTTCAACGGTTTCGGGAGCTGGCACCAGAGGCGGCATCGATGGGTCTGGAGTGTCCCGACGAATTGTGGACCTTGGTTTCGATACCGGGCAGCGGTTGTTCAGGTCATCGTTAGCCAAAGGGACCTGGGATTCTTATTCAAGGTCTTGGGCGCTGTGGGAGCAGTGGTTGATGGGACTGGGACCAGTGTCTACGGACGGGGAAAGGGCAGCAGCACTTTTTAGTCTTATTGGGCATGCCTCCAATGAGGGTTGGTCGGTTTCGAGGGTGTCGAGGTTTGTGACGGGGGTAGCTTTTGGTCTTAAAACAAGGGGGATGGTGGACGTCACTAAGACATTTGGAGTGGTTCAGGTTCTGAAGGGTTACCGTCGGGGTTCAGGGGTTGGGGACACTCGCCGTCCTGTGGTTTTTAACTTATTGGAACGATTGGGGGATAGATTAGGGTCGATCTGTAAGTCAGATTTCGAGGAGATCTTATTTCGCTTGGCATTCTCGTTGGCCTTTTTTGGGGCACTGCGAGTGGGGGAATTGGTTAGTCCAAGTAGGGACGTCATGGGGGGATTAAGGGTGGAAGATGTTCAACTGCAGGCTGGGGGCCTTTCCATCCTCATTAGAAGGTCAAAAACGGATCAGAGGGGAAAAGGCAAGGTTTTGGGTTTAGGGGAGGTCAGGGGTTCGAGGATGTGCCCGGTTCGGTGTTTTCAGGAGTATCTGCAAAAAAGGGCGGGGAGTGCGGGCCCATTGTTGGTGCATGTGGACGGTAGTTTTTTATCTCGGTTCCAATTTACTGCGGTCTTTCGACACTGCCTCGGGGCACTGGATTTGGATCCGACTCAATTCGCTCCACATTCCTTCCGGATTGGGGCAGCGACGGAGGCAGCGGGTTGGGGTCTGGATAGTATAGGATAGGGAGGTGGGAGTCGGATCGTTACAAGCTATATCTCCGACCACACTTGGCTCAGGGCTTGTAGGGGTAGCCTGGGGGGGGAGGGGGTATAGGATTATTTTAATTTATCTTTTTGCCATTGACTGTTTTTGGGTGTTTGCAGTGTTTCATTTTAGTAAAACTAATGGTCTAGATTTTCGGACATTTATATGTGCACTGGGGAGCGGAACGTGCAGCGCTTCAAGTGAGTGGGCGACAGTTGGGGATCCCCGAAGATTTGGCGGTGGTGTGCTGGATCGGGAAGCGAGGCCTAAGATGGAACCAGGTTCTGCCGGAGTTCCGGAAATTCGTTGCCTGGGATAAGCCACCTGAGAAGGCTGTGTTTCACGTTGGGGGGAACGATCTGGGGTTGCGCCCAATCAGGGAATTGATTAAGGGACATGAAATATGACTTATTGAGGCTGTGGGCATTGTACCCAGGAATGATTACCTTGTGGTCCGACATAGTTCCTAGATTGTCTTGGAGGCATGCAGATTCGGCGTTAGGGATCAACAAGGCACGGATCAAAGTCAATAAGGTGGTGGCGTCCTTTGTTGCAAGGAATGGGGGTTTTGTAGTGAGGCATAGGGAATTGGAATCGGGGGACGGTAACTTCTGGAGAAGTGACGGTGTCCATTTGAACGCGGTCGGTTTGGACTTGTGGTCATTGGATATTCGCAATGGACTTGAACGAGCATTGGGGCTGTGGGGGGGGCGTCGTGCCCATGAGGTAGCATGGACGCTAGCTTTGGCGGTTTGGGGTCCTTGGAGTCGGTGGAAAGGGAGTGGGGGAGTCAGGCTCGCTTGGCTCCAATTGGTGGATGGACCGGCCTTGCGAAGTGTGGGCTCCACAGGGCAGCGTCCTTGGGAAGCAGGTGACGGAAGTAGCCGCCTGAGGTGGCTTTTGTGTCCTGAAGCCGGGGGTGGCGAGCTGGGGGTAAAAACTTGTGGTGGAAAAGAAGTATGGTGTCGCCAGGTTCTGGTACGTTTTGGATATCATGTCTCCAAGGACCTCAGCCCCAATCTGGTTTTCCGTGGTAATGGGGTTCCGGAAAATGGGTAGTGGGATGCTCATTTGCATTCTGCTTTTTGTTAAACTGTTTTTGTTAAATAAAATGGCTGCTGTGGCCAGAATTATCCAAGCCAAGGTCTCCGTGTTTTTATTGGGATAAAGGTTATGGGGTATTGGAGGGTTTTTGGCCAGTAAGCAGCAGAGGGATAGGCGCTGCTTAGGGTCAAGTCCGTGGGCCGTTTCATTTGGGGCGCAGCCTTTAGGGGAGCCCTCCGCAATGACCGGCGCGCCGTTCCGTGGAGTAGGTGTAGGGGGCGGGTCGAGCGCCGGCACGAGGGGGTGTGTGTCGAGTGAGGGCGGAGTCGAGGTGGCACGAGCGGGCGAGTACGAGTGAGTGGGGCGGAGTCTTAGCGTGGCTCTAGCGGGAGCAGCGAGTTCAGTTATAAGCTGAGCCCGGCTGCTGAGGCAGCTCAGACGCCGGGACAGTGTGAAGAAATCAGTGCACCCTCCACCCTAATTTTGGTGGGGGAAGCAGAAGAGGTTGTTGTTTACGGGGTACAATTGTTTGTTCGTTAACAATGTATTTTGCGGTAAGGTGATTATTAGACGTCACAGTGGCTGGGCGGTTTGGACCTTGGAGTCGGTGAAGGAGTGGGGAGTCAGGTCCGCTTGGTCCCATTGGTTGGATGGGCCGGCCCCGGCGAAATGTGGGGCTCCACAGGGCAGGGTCCTTGGACAGGTGACGGAAGTAGGCCGAGGTGGCTTTTGGGGGGCCCCGAAGCCGGGGGGGGCGGTGGGGGGGAAACTGTGTGGAAAAGAAGTATGGTGTCGCCCGGGTTCTGGGAGTTTTTGGGTTTTTGTCCCAAGGCCTCAGCACCAAGCTGGTTTCCGTGGTGATGGGGTTCCGGCAAATGGGTAGTTGGGGATGCTCATTTGCATTAGTTTTTGTTAAACTGTGTTTGTTAAATAAAATGGCTGCTGTGGCCAGAATTATCCAAGCCAAGGTCTCCGTGTTTTTATTGGGATAAAGGTTATGGGGGATTGGAGGTTTTTGGCCAGTAAGCAGCAGAGGAATAGGCGCTGCAGACGGTCATGTAGCACCGCTCTACAGTACCGGGCAGTACTACACGGCCGGTACTGCTCTTACATGTATTAGTGAGGTGCATGCAGTGATTGGCGGTCACATAGCACCTCTCTACAGTACAGTGCAGTACTTCTCGTCCTGTACTACTTTTACATGTAGTTGTGAGGTACATGCAGTGGTTGGCGGTCTTGTAGCACCTCTCTACTACAAGTTTACGGTGTGGTGCATCAGTACATGTCCTAGTACTGCATGCTTACATGTATTAGTGAAGTGCATGCAGTGATTGGCGGTCTAGTAGCCCTCTCTACAGTACAGTGTGGTACTACATGTCCTGTACTGCTTTCATGTATTAATGAGGTGCATGCAGTGATTGGCAGTCTGTAGCACCTCTCTACAGTACAGTGCAGTACTACATGTCCTGTACTGCTCTTAGATGTATTAGTGAGGTGCTTCCAGTGATTGAGGTCTAGTTGCCCCTCTCTACAGTACAGTGCAGTACTACACGTCCTGTACTGCTCTTACATGTATTAGTGAGGTACATGCAGTGATTGATGGTCTAGTAACGCCTCTCTACAGTACAGTGCGGTGCTACATGAACTGTACTGCTCTTTACATGGGCCAGGATGAGCGTCTCCTTTGGGCGCATTGTGTATAAAGTACATGACTCAAAGAAGTTCCTATCTTTAGAATAGAAAGTTTCCAGCAGCTCTGCCTGTTATATGTAAGGACTTGCTTTATCTGGATTAATTATCTGTGTAACCTTTTGTGAATTTCATCTTGCATTATATTTGGTTGACATTTCGAGGCTTCGGAACCAATTAAAAGTTTTCCGTAGAGTTATGGTTTCAACACACAATGCTTGTCCCAGAACCAATTAATATTGTGCTTGTAACTTCTGGGAGCCTCATGCATGAAAACTGTCTAGGCCTAAGACTTTCTTTATTGCCCATAGCAACCAATCAGAGCTCCCCTTTCATTTCATCTAGTGCTCTAAAAAAAAAAATTAAAGAGGAGCTCTGGCTGGTTGCTATGGGCAACGCAGAAAGTCTTAGACCAAGACAGTTTTCATACATGTCCTCCACTTGGTGCGTAAATGTGCAATTTTGCCATTAAAATCAATGGGGATTTCAAAATAAACACCGAATATACATGTACGTTTTTCACTTACTTTTTGGTACATAAATGCTTAAAAGACAAAACACATAAGAACATGCGTAATTTAATTTATTTTGCTGCATCCTTTTCATGCATTTCCTTAGAATGATCAAATACAGTATGTACTTGGTCTAAGGTCAGCTTTGAGATACCTAAATTTGGCTCTAAGGATTCATATGTGGTGGGCAGTCTATTAAAAGGAATTTCAATCCCAAAATATCCAACTGTATTTATTATTGTCCTTTATATACTTTATATGTTTCTGAGATTTATTCCTATTTCAAAAGTTAAGGTAGTGTATCAATTGTGGCAGAGCAACCCTAGGCGGTCAAAGGTTTCGGCCACTACATGGAGTAACACAGGAGATTTGCAAGCAACACGCCACCAGGGTTACCTGGTCTTGGTGGGATAGGAGCCATCTATATCTGTCGTGTAACGGCTCGTGCTGCAGTCCAACTCCGCACACCACAGGCACGTCCGTTACCCGGCTGCTGGTCGTCCCCACGCTGCGCCCAGGGCTGCTGTTCTCTCCCAGCTCCTGCCTGTCCCGTGCTCACCTGCTCCCATCCTGCTTCCTCCTCAGCAGGTGCGCTCCTCTGCATCTTCTTCCCCACTAAGGGCGCACGCACATCAGTTCCCTGGATTTAAAGGGCCAGCGCGCAACAGGCAATTGTGCTCCTCCAATCTGTTTCTTGCAGGAGCTTTTTAAGGATGCCATTTCCTGCTCTCCGCGCCCTGTTGTTGGTGTCCATATCCTCATTTGGTTGTGCATATGTTTCACAAGCCATTGCTGTTCTACCTTCCATACCTATTTACTACTTGCCTGACCTTCGTCTGCTGATATTTACTACCGTGCCTGCCAGTCCTGCCACTCTGCATTCCAGCCTGCTCTGTGTCGTCGTCTTTGGCTGTCACCACCAGGGTCTACGTCGGTGGTAGCGATCTGGGGGTTACCTTGCAGCAAAGTCCTTCCCGCTTTGTGGCTAGCGTCGGTGAAGACAAGGGGCCGCTTAGACTCCGCTCCCCAGCGTAGACTTTGCCAATTCTGCGCAGTGACCAGTGGATCCACCTTCCTCTCCTCTGAGAAGCGTGACAGTTGTCAGCCACAGTAAGTGGTTGGCAGCCGTTTATAGCTAGTGTGGCTGTCCCAGCTATTTCTGGGTCGGCTCTTATCGGGAGTAGACAACATGTCAGGTAGGTATCTACTCCTCCTGTTCCAGGACAGGTTTTTGAAAGGTCCCTGGAGGCCTATAAAAGCCTGGGACTACAAGTGTTCAGGGGGTATGGTCTGTTACCTGAGTGTGAAGCAGCAGAGGAGATGGAGAGAGGCTCTGGCTCCCAGAGGCTTGAGAGAAGCCGGGAACCAGTGGTGGCTGGTAAAAGGGTGTGCTTATGTGGCTGAATGGTAGGTTCCGACCACGGGTAGAGGGTCTCTACAAGTTTAAGTCAGTGGCTACACAACCTAGGATTTTGTTTGTTTGAACCTGTTTACATTCCTGTGCCTGAATAAAGCTGGCTGAGGCCAGATATGAAGAGAATCCCTGTGTCCGATAGTCCCCGGCGCCGCCGCTATCCGCCGCCGATCGTTAGGGTCCTAAGCCGCTACCAGTCGCTAAGCTATCGGCTTAGCGGCTTAGGACCTTGGCGACGGCAGCGGTGGCGGGACTAACTGTATGTGCGTCCGGGACGCACATACAGTTAGATGCTTCAGCGGAGCAGAGAGCTCCGCGGATTAATCTGTGGCCGCAGTCAGGATGCGGCTCTGTGCGCGCCGGAGTGCACAGCCCAGGCGGCGTGCGCGTCATCACGCTGCTCGCGCGCGGCCTGGTGACGTCACCCCTGAAGAAAAGACGGGAGCAGCGACAGCGGCGGGGAGCGAGGTCAGGTAAGTGCTGTCAGGGTATTACTTTTTAATTAGCGCTATTCATGCTGGGGGCCTATTATCTACTGTTATATGTGCAGGGAGGGGGGCTATTATCTATTGTTATATGTGCAGGGAGGGGGGCTATTATCTATTGTTATATGTGCAGGGAGGGGGGCTATTATCTATTGTTATATGTGCAGGGAGGGATGCTATTATCTATTGTTATATGTGCAGGGAGGAGGGCTGTTATCTATTGTTATATGTGCAGGGAGGGGGGCTATTATCTACTGTTATATGTGCAGGGAGGGGGGCTATTATCTACTGTTATATGTGCAGGGAGGGGGGCTGTTATCTACTGTTATATGTGCAGGGAGGGATGCTATTATCTACTGTTATATGTGCAGGGAGGGGGCTATTATCTACTGTTATATGTGCAGGGAGGGGGGCTATTATCTACTGTCATATGTGTAGGAGGGGGGCTATTATCTACTTATATACGTGCAGGGAGGAGCTATAATCTACCTACATATGTGCTGTGAGGCCTATAATCTACCTACATATGTGCTGTGAGGCCTATAAGCTACCTACATATGTGCTGTGAGGCCTATAAGCTACCTACATATGTGCTGTGAGGCCTATAAGCTACCTACATATGTGCTGTGGGGCCTATAAGCTATCTATATACCTGCTGGGGGACCTAAACCTGCCTATATACCTGCTGGGGGACCTAAACCTGCCTATATGCCTGCTGGGGGACCTAAACCTGCCTATATACCTGCTGGGGGACCTAAACCTGCCTATATACCTACTGGGGGATCCATAACTTGCCTATATACCTGCTGGGGGACCTAAACCTGCCTATATACCTACTGGGGGATCCATAACTTGCCTATATACCTACTGGGGGATCCATAACCTGCCTATATACCTGCTGGGGGACATATAAACTACACACCTACCTACTGGGAGATATATAAAGTATATAACCACCTTCTGGGGGGCGTATAACTTACTGGGGGACCCTTTTACCTTCACTGGGGGACACATAATTTACTGCGTTGTGAAGTCGCTAACAGTCGTTAAGCCAGTTGTTAAGGCCTCAGCTCAAGTCAGTTGATAAGAGTTAGCAATCGACTCCGCGGACTCCAGTCGGTTGTTAAGCCGGTTGTTAAGGCCTCAAGTCGATTGTTAAGACCTTAGCAATCGACTCCGGGGACTAGTGTCCGAGTGCCATTCCACTTACCAAAGCGGCGATCCCAAAGCTAAGAAACCCCGGGACGGGCCAAGACACCGTCCAAGCGTGAGTGAGGCGCTACACAATGTAAAAGTTGCAAACTGTTAAAGAAATAAGATATCAAGAATAATAGTCTCACTGTGAAACTAAGTATATTTTACACCTTGCTCTACTTTTACTTTATTCATCAAGTTTAGAAAGGGATAAGGTATTACAGCTCTTATTGAAAAGTAGTTGTAACGGTGCGGCGCTGACAGATGTGTGCCGAAGCGCCGACCGCAGATATCCAGGTGTGGATCCTCAGGGCCCACCGCAGGCACAGATGGCAGATGCAGGCAGTGGGTAGCCGAAGTGCAGGTCCTGTTAGCTGGCGCTGGAGCAGAGTCCGGGCACCGCAGGTGTAGCCGTAAAACGGGTGACAGTCCAGGTATAGTCTTGAACGTAAGGCACAGTCCCAGGATGGTAACAGATAGATAAGGTGCCATGGAACAGCAGGTGTAGCAGACAGGTACAGCGGCAGGTGTACAGCAGGTACAAATAAACGTATGGCTGAATGTGAGACAGCAGCAGAACAGCAGCCAAAGGGTCAAGCTCTTGTGCTGGGTAACAACAACGAACTGACCTAGAGTGAAGGAAGGAGGTTCCTTATGTAGCCAGAGGTTACAGGTCACTGGGCAGGGCCAAGGTACTCTGACTCCTTAAATGTGGTGCAGTGACGCGCGTGTGCCCCTAGAGGGAGCACGTGTGCGCACAGGATGCCAGGAAGCTGGAGGAAGTACAGGTGGTGAGGCCTCACTAGTGGAAGGAGCCAGGACAGGTGTGTGCAAAGAGCCAGGGACACCAGGGGATGTCGCAGCAGCGGCCGGGACACAACCGACACGGGCACGCTGCGAGTCCATAGCAGGGACCGTGGCGTGAACCGTGACAGTAGTAAATGACCAGCAACGCCTGGCTCAATTCTTTTTTTTTTTTACATCTATTTAATCTATGGAATTATTTTGAATTATTGTAGAAAACTAAATATAAAAATCTAAAAGATCTATGGAACATAAGGAGACTTAAGTAGGGTGTGATGTCTGCAGAAGATATAAAGTCTGTCTTACACATCTAACAGCCTGATATACACGTCATAGACTCAGGGGTTACTGATTTCATGCAACCTCTGTGATGATACAAAGTTGTTCACTCGCTCCAAGTCAGCTGATTGTGGGTGCTGTGCTATTTAAAACCCACGTGGAAGTATGTTTTGGGACCATCTGCTACCGGCCTCAACCCAGATGATACAGTTAGCGCCTGCCCACAGTATCCTCTCCTCCTTCAGACGCTTCCAGGAACAAGCAGTGAGTCAGTCACACAGCTGAACTCACATTTCACTAACCCTGATATCCTCTATGTCAGTCTGGAACCCACAACGGACTCCTCGCAGATGCATTGGCTGTTGAATATTATAGGTGTATCCACTCAACTTCATAGGAAAACTGAATTGTGTTGTATTGTATAGAGGTAAATGCGTTGGAGCAACATTTTCTTACAGTAAAGAAAATTACAGGACATATTGCATAAATTATTTTTCCCCCCTATATTGCAGCACAGGTACAGTGCAACCTCTTTGAGTTGACTATCTAAAATAATGGCCTTCTATGGGTGTAGTCCTTTTTTCTTTAACCCCCTAAGTTCCAGGCCTGAAAAGGCATTAAAGGGAGTCTGTTGCAATTTTTTTTTTACTAATTAAAACAAGCCCTTGATCCATATATTTTTTTCTTCTTGGCCGTTTTTATTTTCCGATTATAGTTTTCTCAATTCAGTCGTCTATATATGATTGTGCGGACAGCATTCTTACCTGAGCTGCTTTTAACAGCATTTAGAGAGATGCTTTACAGCAGCTTCATGCACATAGGAGTCTGTAACACATATGCGATGTAATCCAGCACTCCGTAATAACATACAAGCCTTTATTTCCAAAATATGTAAATGGCATCACAGGGTCAGGGCAAGTAGCCCAGCTGACGTGTTTCGATCAGTAACTGATCTTTATCCAAGCACTAATGCGTGTATTTTTGTCCCATTCCAATCATAATACTTGGCTCTCTGTTACAGGTTTCTATAAATTTGCACATTTTCTATGTAAAACATGCAGTTTTGTGCATCCTACAAAAAACTATTTCCGTGCCTGGTACAACAAAACCCTACTAAATCCATTAATATATTAATTGCAATAGCACTAATGTGGTATACATGATTGCTTATCGGTCTCCCTCTCTGCAAACTCTCCCCTCTTCAATCTGTCCTGAATGCAGCAGCCAGGCTCATCTTTCTCTCCTGCCGCTATACTGATGCCTCTACCCTGTGTCAGTCACTGTACTGGTTGCCCATTCAGGACAGGATACAGTATAAACTAATCACTCTCACCCATAAAGCTCTCCACAACGCTGCTCCTCCCTACATCTCCTCCCTCATCTCTGTCTACCACCCTACCCGCTCTCTCCGCTCTGCTGCTGATATCAGGTTACACTCATCAATCATCCAAACCTCCCATGCCCGTCTCCAAGATTTCACACGTCGGCCACCAATTCTCTGGAATATGCTACCGCGGGGGATCAGGCACATTCGCAACCCTCATAGTTTTAAGAGGGCCCTGAGAAAACATCTTCTCATCCTGGCCTACCAAGATCCCTAACTGCTATCACACACATCTGTCACTCCTGCACTTGGGCACCTCACAGGCACTTATCTGTATATAGATGTACAGTCTGGGTGGCAGGTTCATCCATTTATCATGTAAACCACCCTCTATTTATGAAACATGGCCGGACCATTGTAAACTTGGCACTTCTTACCGTATGTTTCACCCATACAACCTAATAGATTGTAAGCTCTCAGGAGCAGGGCCCTCACACCTTGTGTCTCATTTGTAAGTACTTTTAATGTGTAATGACTGTATGTTTACCCTTGAATTTGTAAAGTGCTGCGGAATATGTTGGCGCTATATAAATAAAGATTATTATTATTATTATTATTTCTGGCAAGTTATGTGGTCTCAATTACATATGTTGTACCATTCGTAAATTGAAACACAGGTTTTTAGAACACCTTTAAGGGAACCTGTCACATAGGTTATACCCCCCTTGCTGAGGGCAGCACAAGCTAGTGTCAGACCTGCTGTTCCCAGCACTGTGTCCCTTATTCTGTAGATGCAGCAGTTTTAGAGCATTTACCCCTCAAATCTTATTCATGAGCAGGTGTTAGCCCCGCCCACCAAAGGCTAGCCCCGCCCACTGACAGTTACTCACATGTTTCTACCTATTCAAAGTAATAGGTTTGTCATTTGAGGTGGGCGGGGATAGCCTCCAATTGGCCGGGTTTGAAAAAAAATGACACTCTGAAGGACTCTTCGAATGACTCTTCTGGCTGAAAACTGCAGATTTGAGCATTAAATACACGAAAACTACAGCATCTTACAGAATAAGGGACACAGCGCTGGAAACAGTAGGTCTGGCACTAGCTTGTGCTGCCCTCAGCAAGGGGGAATAATCTATGTGACAGGTTCTCTTTAATAATATTACTAGCACATTTAACCTTAAAGGGGTTGTCTCACTACAAGGATTGCTTTTTATGTTAAATATCTTGCAAAAACAAGTCACTTTGCAGTATATAATAATAATAATAATAATCTTTATTTCTATAGCGCCAACATATTCTGCAGCACTTTACAAATTCAAGGGTAAACATACAGTCATTACACATTAAAAGTACTGATAAGAGATAAGTGCCTGTGAGTGCCCAAGTGCAGGGAGTGACAGATGTGTGTGATAGCAGTTAGGGATCTTGGTGGGCCAGACCGAGAAGATGTATTTTCAGGGCCCTCTTAAAACTGTGAGGGTTGTGAATGTGCCTGATCGCCCGCGGTAGCATATTCCAGAGAATTGTTGCTGCACGTGTGAAATCTTGAAGGCGGGCATGGGAGGTTTGGATGATTGAGGAATGTAGTCTGATATCATCAGCAGAGCGGAGAGCACGGGTTTGGGCGGTAGACAGAGACTAGGGAGGAGATGTAGGGAGGAGCAGCGCTGTGGAGAGCTTTATGGGGGAGAGGTGCTGAGTTTATACTGTATCCTGTACTGGATGGGCAACCAGTGCAGTGACTGACACAGGGTAGAGGCATCAGTATAGCGGCTGGTGAGAAAAAGACACGCCTGGCTGCTGCAGTCAGGACAGATTGGAGAGGGGAGAGGTTGCAAGAGTGGGAGACCGATAAGCAAGGAGTTGCAGTAGTCCCAAAACGAGGGAAAAAAATAAGAGCGTAATGAGAGTTTGAGTCGTTTCCCCAGTGAGAAAGGGGCGGGGTTTTGGAGTATTTTAGGGGGGTG